>MJUU01031773.1:44727-60320 GCA_002080025.1 Modiolus philippinarum | reverse complement strand
CTGTTACCGTTTCGGAGCTATGAGGGGCTGAAAGGGGCCAAAATTGTAAAGTTACAGATAACCTAAAATTTTTATTTTTCATCGAATTTCGATGGGATTTTATTCTTTGATTCCTCTTTATGTAAGCTTTCAGTTATTTGTCAGCAGATTTGGCATAGCTCTTACCGTTTCCGAGCTATGAGGGGCTGAAGGGGGCCAAAATCGTAAATTTACAGATAACCTAAAAAATTTATTTTTGCGTCAGATTTTGATGGGATTTTTTTCTTTCGATTCTACTTGATGTAAGCTTTCAGTACTATATCAACGGATTTGACGTAGCTCTTGCCGTTCCCGAGCTATGAGGGGCCGAAGGGGGCCAAAATCGTAAATTTACAGATTACCTTAAATTTTTATTTTTCATCGCATTTCGATGGGATTTTTTTCTTTTGATTCCTCTTGATATAAGCTTTCAGCATCATGTCAATGGATTGGGCGTAGCTCTTACCGTTTCTGAGCTATAGAGGGTCAAAGAGGAATCATAAGGAGTCATGAGAGCTAATTTTTATTTTCCCTACTTTGTGTCCAGCTAATTACTTGGTCAATCTCCTTATTGTGTCCATCTAATTATTGTGTCAAGCTCTTTCTATGTCCATACTCACTTTAAATTACACTTTTTCAAATTTTCAGCGGTCGTATCATGCTGCGCTCGGCGTAGCCCTTTATTTTTATTGTTGTACAGCATATGGAATTTTTCGTCACAATTTTTTCTAAAACTGTAAGTGGGATTCAGTTGTTCTCTTGCAAAGAGCTTCCTTATGGTCCAATCTATCATGTATTCTGATTTCAAGGTTACGCCGTAAGCAGTTCCTGTTTGCCGAGACGTCATTGTTTTTCATTGTTGTACAATGTATGGAACTTTTCGTCACATTTTTTTCTGAAACTGTAAGTGGGATTAATTTTTTTTTTGCACAGAGCTTCCTTATGGTCCAATCTATTGTGTATACCGATTTCAAGGTTAAGTCATGAGCACTTCCTGTTTGCTGAGATATCATTGTTTCTCATTGTTGTACAACATATGGAATTTGGCATTTTTCGTCACAATTTTTTCTGAAACTGTAAGAGGGATTCAATTGTTGTTATGCACAGAGCTTCCTTATGGTCCAATCTATCGTGTATTCCGATTTCAAGATTAAGTCATAAGCACTTATGGTCCAATCTATCGTATTCCAATTTCAAGATTAAGTCATAAGCACTTCCTGTTTGCCGAGACATCATAGTTTTTCATTGTTGTACAATATATGGAATTTTTCGTCACAATTTTTTCTGAAACTGTAAGTAGGGTTCAATTGTTGTTTTGCACAGAGCTTCCTTATGGTCCAATCTATCATGTATTTGGATTTCAAGGTTATGCCGTAAGCACTTCCTGTTTGCCGAGACGTCATTGTTTTTCAGTGTTGTATAATATATGGAATTTTTCGTCATAATTTTTTCTGAAACTAAGTGGGATTCAATTGTTGTTTTGTACAGAGCTTCCTTATGGTCCAATTTATCGTGTATTCTGATTTCAAGGTTAAGTCAGATTTCAGGATTGCCGGACATCCACTTCCTGTTTACCGACTTAGTTAATTTTCTAGATCTTTTGTCAATAGTTGAAACTTTTCGTAACATTTTTCTCAGTAACTACTCATCACTGCAACTTGAAATTTTGTATGCAAGTTTAGAAAGATGTCCTATACCGCTAGTAGAGATTTCAAGATTGCTGGACATCTACTTCCTTTTAAACAACTTAGTTAATTTTCGAGATCTTTTGAGCAAATTTCACAGATTTTTTAGTACACAATGGAATTGTGCAATTATAATTTTTTTTGTTACAAATTTTCGAGATCTTTTGTCAATCGTTGAAAATTTTCGTAACAGTTTTCTCACTAACTAGTTGAAACTTTTCGTAACATTTTTCTCAGTAACTACTCATCACTGCAACTTGAAATTTTGTATGCAAGTTTAGAAGGATGTCCTATACCGCTAGTAGAGATTTCAAGATTGCTGGACATGTACCTCCTTTTAAACAACTTAGTTAATTTTCGAGATCTTTTGAGCAAATTTCACAGATTTTTTAGTACACAATGGAATTGTGCAATTATAATTTTTTTGTTACAAATTATATCAGGGATCTTCTACTCCAATGGGGAGTGGGGGGTATCATTTTGTGGCCCTCCAGGCAACAGTACCTCTAGTTTGAAAACCCTTTGATGTAGGAACATCATATTTGGTCCAGTGGTAGTACTAATCAAGTGCTACCTGATGGACATAAAATCATGTGACCTTGACCTCTATTACACAGTCCAGTGACCATGTTAAGTTTCTCTGATTAGATCCATATCTCAATAACTGTAAGTGGTAGGTCAATGATATTTGGTATATAGATTGGTCTTGAGTAGAACATGTCAGTCTGGCATACAATTTCACGGTCTAGTGACCACGTTAAGTTTCTCTGGTTAAGTCCATTTCTCAATAACTATTAGTGGTAGGTCAATGATATTTAGTATGAAGGTTGATCTTGGGTAGTACATGTCAGTCTGGCATATGGCTTTCATCTGTGACCTCAATTTCACGGTCCAATGAACATGTCAAGTTTTTGTGCTTAGGTTAGTTTCTCAGTAACTATAAGTGGTTGGTCAATGATATATGGTATGTAGATTGGTCTTAGGTAGCACATGACAGTCTGCTATATTGCTTTTGTCTGTGACCTCAATTTCACGGTCCAATGAACATGTTAAGTTTTTGTGCTTAGTTTAGTTTCTCAGTAACTATAAGTGTTAGGTCAATGATATATGGTATGTAGGTTGGTCTTAGGTAGTACATGACAATCTGCTATATGGCTTTTGTCTTTGACCTCAATTTCACAGTATAGTGAGCATGTTAAGATTTATTGATTAGGTCATTTTCTCAGTAACTATAAGTGGTAGGTCAATGATATTTGGTATAAAGGTTGGTCTTGGGTAGTACATGACAGTCCGCTATATGGCTTTTGTCTGTGACCTCATTTTCATTGTTCAGTGAGCATGTTGAGTTTTCAAGTATCTATTAATGTATGGTCAATAATATTTGGTATGTGGGTTTCTCTCAGATGGAACATGACATCCTGCTATTTGGCTTTAGCCCTTGACCTCATTTTCAAGGTCTAGTGAACATGTTTGGTTCTCCAGTATCTATATCAGTGGTAGGTCACTGATATTTGGCATTTTGGTTTTTGGTTATATATAACAGTATACAGTTATTGACTGGGTCCGAAAACAACAGCTGTTTTGTTTGACCCGAGGACTGAAATGTTGCACGAAGCCGAAGGCTGAGAGCAACAGTTTAGTCAGAGGGTCAAACAAAACAGCTGTTGTTTGAGGTCCTAGTCTATAACTGTTTTGTTATACCTTTTCACGTTCAATGGTCTTCAATGTATTTTAGTCTTTAATATATAACTAAATACCGAAGTTACTGTGAATTTACTTTCTGCATATGCGCATTTCGACAACTTATGTCTCATCAGTGCAGATAAAATCTAAACATTTGGAAGACCAGAAACTCAAAGATGTTTAAAAACTGATAGAGAACAAATAACCAATATGATCTAAATGTAAAGCCAAAATCAGCTAAGGACAGAGCTTTGCATGAGGGAGATACTCCTTAGTTTTAAACAAAATTTACAAAAATTTAGATATTGTAAGGTTCCAAATATAATCGGTTTTCGGGTCAGCACCGAAGTACTGACTACTGGGCTGGTGAATACTCTCGGGGACTAACAGTCCACCAGCAGTGGCATCGACCCAGTGGTAACAAATAACTAAATACCGAAGTTATTAATATATTAATATATGTTTAATTGGTATCCATCTGTATTTCATTTATGTAATAAATGCAAACTTTCGATTTTGTTCAATACGCTCCATTTCATCTGAGTACAATTCACATCACAAATATGGTTGTGCAGACGACAGGAGATCATGTGATATGGGCGTGATATTTTTGAACCAATCAAAATAAGGCAGGTGGTCAACAGATTGGTATCGGTCAACAGACTGAAATCTGTTGACTGGTCAACAGATTGTTTTTTGGTTTGAGAAAAATAAAACAGACAAATTGTTGATTTTTTTCCTAATGCATTTATATAAGGGAAATATTATAAGGTATAGCAATTTGCTATATAGCTTTTGTCAGCCAACATGTTAAATTTTCTGAATTAGTCAGAGTTTTCACATCTGTTTTGCAACCAAGTAGGGACTGGCGAGACATCAATTTGGGTCCACACTTGTTTCAAAAAACATTTTATTACCCATGTTGTACTGCTTTGACATTTATCTGAATAATAGGGGACTTTTTTGCTGCAAACATTTTAGAATAGTATTTATATTGAAACGATTAAATTTTGGAATAGAAATAAGGGCCATAATCACCAAATAGAATTTCAGTGCGTTAAACCTGTATCTAACAAAGCCTGGGGTAAAATGGACCAAATACTTGTCAATCTCTTTGTATGATTTATTTATATTCTCTGGACCTGTGTAAGAAAAAAACTGACCTAAATCATACAAATTCTTCTGTTCTCATGGATTCGGATTAGAAAATTTTCACTATAGTTTTGTGGAAACCAGATGTTACCGTGTACAAGCCTCTTTCTCCATGCTCATTCATGTATCTTTGTGGGAGTAGAATATTAAACTTGTACAACATCTTATAAGAACATGATAAATGTTTCCATGATAATTCAGAAAAAAACATTGTCTATCAACACAATAGGTTGTCATTGCAATGGTTTAAACATATATCTTATAAGGATGTAAATATTAGTTTCAATGCCTACTGTTAAATAGAACCTACACTGGTAGAATAAGGTTTGTTCATATTGTTTGATAAGTAATAAATGAAAAAAATAATGTGAAATATATCCCATTTAATACCATAAAATACAAAGGTATGGAATAATGATTTATAGTTTTCACTATGACAGGTTTCTGTTTTAGTGATAATTTGGCATATCTGGTTAAGTATTGGTTTGGCCAAGACAGGTATCTAGTTTAGTCATGGTTTGGCCTATAGAGATTTCTGGTTTAGTCTTGGTTTCATTTTAGTTATGATTTTATTGTCACAGGTTTCTGTCCTAGTCATTTTTTGGCTAGATTTGTTTCTGGTTTAGTCAGGGTTTCACTTTGACAGGTTTCTGGTGTTGGTCATTTTTGGCTTAGATGAGTTTCTCAGGTTTGGTAATGGCTGAACTAAAACAGGTTTCTGATTTAGTTTTTGTTTGGCTGAGACAGGGTTCTAGTTTACTCAGGGTTTGGTTTAGAAATGTCTCAGTGTTAGCCAGACTTTGGTTAAGGCATTTTTCTGGTTAAGTCAGGCTTTGGTTTAGACAGGTTTCTGGTTTAGTCAGGCTTTATTTAAGTCAGGTTTCTAGTTTAGTCAGGCTTTGGTAAAGACAGGTTTTTATTTTAGTCGGGCTTTGCTTTAGACAGGTTTCTGGTTTAGTCAGGCTTTGTTTAAGACAGGTTTCTAGTTTAGTCAGGCTTTGGTAAAGACAGGTTTTTATTTAAGTCAGGCTTTGCTTTAGACAGGTTTCTGGTTTAGTCAGGCTTTGGTTTAGACAGGTTTCTAGTTTAGTCAGGTTTGGTTAGACAGGGTTTCTGGTTTAGTCAGTCCGGTTAGACAGGGTTTTAGTTTTGTCATGGTTTGATTAGACCAGGTTTCTGGCTTAGTCAGGTTTGGTTAGACAGGGTTTCTGGTTCAGTCAGGTTTGGTTATACAGGGTTTCTGGTTTAGCCAGTCCTGGTTATACAGGGTTTCTGATTTAGTCAGGTTTGATTAAACAGGTTTGGTTAGACAGGGTTTCTAGTTATGTCAGTCTTTGGTTAAACAGTGTATCTAGTTTTGTCAGTTTTGGTTAGACAGATTTCTGGTTAAGTCAGGTTTTGTTAGACTGGGTTCTATTTTAATCAGGTTTGGTTAGACAGGGTTTCTGGTTTAGTCAATTTTGGTTAGGCAAGTTTCTGGTTTAGTCAGGCTTTGGTTTAGACAGGTTTCTAGTTTAGTGAGGTTTGGTTAGATAGGGTTTCTTGTTAAGTCAGGTTTGGTTACACAGGGTTTCTGGTTTAGTCAGGTTTGATTAGACAGGTTTCTGATATTGTCAGTCTTTGGTTATACAGGGTTTCTGGTTTAGTCAAGTTTTATTTAAGACAGGTTTCTAGTTAAGTCAGGTTTGGTTAGACAGGGTTTCTAGTTTAGTCAGGCTTTGGTTTAGATGGGTTTCTGGTTTAATCAGGTTTGGTTAGACAGGATTTCTGGTTTAGTCAGGTTTGGTTAGACAGGGTTTCTAGTTTAGTCAGATTTGGTTAGACAGGGTTTTTAGTTTTGTCATGGTTTGGTTAGACAGGTTTCTGGTTTAGTCAGGTTTGGTTAGACAGGGTTTCTGGTTCAGTCATTCTTTGGTTGGACAGGATTTCTTGTTTTATCAGTCTTTGGTCAGACAGGGTTCCAGTTTTGTCATGGTTTGGATAGACAGGGTTTCTTGTTTAGTCAGGTTTGGTTAGACAGAGTTTCCAGTTTTGTCATGGTTTGGTTTGACAGGGTTTCTGGTTCAGTCATTCTTTGGTTAGACAGGGTTTCTGGTTTAATCAGATTTGGTTAGACAGGTTTCTGGTTTAGACAGGTTTGGTTACAGAGGGTTTCTGGTTTAGCCAGTCTTTGGTTAGACAGGGTTTTTGGTTTAGTCAGTCTTTGGTTAGACAGGCTCTCTGGTTAAGTCAGGTTTGGTTATACAAGGTTTCTAGTTTTGTCATGGTTAAGTTAGACAGGTTTCTGGGTTAGTCAGGTTTGGTTAGACAGGTTTCTGGTTTAGTCAGGTTTGGTTAGACAGGGTTTCTTGTTTAGTCAGTCTTTTGTTAGACAGGGTTTCTGGTTTTGTCATGGTTTGGTTAGACAGGGTTTCTGGTTTAGTCAGATTTCGTTAGACAGGGTTTTGGTTTAGTCAGGTTTGGTTGGACAGGGTTTCTGGTTTAGTCAGATTTGGTTAGACAGGGTTTCTGGTTAAGTCAGTCTTTGGTTAGACAGGGTTTCTGGTTTAGTCAGGTTTAGTTGGACAGGGTTTCTTGTTTAGTAAGGTTTGGTTAGACAGGGTTTCAGGTTTAGTTAAGTTTGGTTAGACGCGGTTTCTAGTCTTGTCATGGTTTGGTTAGACAGGGTTTATGGCTTAGTCAGGTTTGGTTAGACAGGGTTTCTGATTTAGACATATTTGATTAGACAGGGGCTCTGGTTTAGTCAGGTTTGGTTAGACAGGGTTTCTAATTTTGTCATGGTTTGGTTAGACAGGTCTCTGATTTAGTCAGGTTTTGTTAGACAAGTTTCTGGTGTAGTCAGGTTTGGTTAGACAGGGTTTCTAGTTTTGTCATGGTTTGGTTAGACAGGTTTCTGGTTTAGTCAGGTTTGGTTAGACAGGGTTTCTGGTTTAGGCAGTCTTTAGTTAGACAGGGTTTCTGGTTAAGGCAGTCTTTGGTTAGACATGGTTTCTGGTTTAGTCAGGTTTGGTAAGACAGGGTTTCTGGTTTAGGCAGTCTTTGGTTAGACATGGTTTCTGGTTTAGTCAGGTTTGGTAAGACAGGGTTTCTGGTTTTGTCAAGGTTTGGATAGACAGGGTTTCTTGTTTAGTCAGGTTTGGTTAGACAGGGTTTCCAGTTTTGTCATGGTTTGGTTTGACAGGGTTTCTGGTTCAGTCACTCTTTGGTTAGACAGGGTTTCTGGTTTAGTCAGATTTGGTTAGACAGGTTTCTGGTTTAGACAGGTTTGGTTACAGAGGGTTTCTGGTTTAGCCAGTCTTTGGTAAGACAGGGTTTGTAGTTTTATCAGTCTTTGGTCAGACAGGGTTTCTGGTTTTGTCACGGTTTGGATAGACAGGGTTTCTTGTTTAGTCAGGTTTGGTAAGACAGGGTTTCCAGTTTTGTCATGGTTTGGTTTGACAGGGTTTCTGGTTCAGTCATTCTTTGGTTAGACAGGGTTTCTGGTTTAGTCAGATTTGGTTAGATAGGTTTTTGGTTTAGAATGGTTTGGTTACAGAGGGTTTCTGGTTTAGCCAGTCTTTGGTTAGACAGGGTTTCTAGTTATGTCAGTCTTTGGTTAAACAGGGTTTCTAGTTTTGTCAGTTTTGGTTAGACAGGTTTCTGGTTAAGTCAGGTCTAGTTAGACAGGGTTCTAGTTTAATCAGGTTTGGTTAGACAGGGTTTCTGTTTAAGTCAGTTTTGGTTAGGCGAGTTTCTTGTTTAGTCAGGCTTTGGTTTAGACAGGTTTCTAGTTTAGTGAGGTTTGGTTAGACAGGGTTTCTTGTCAAGTCAGGTTTGGTTACACAGAGTTTCTGGTTTAGTCAGGTTTGATTAGACAGGTTTCTGATATTGTCAGTCTTTGGTTATACAGGGTTTCTGGTCTAGTCAGGTTTTATTAGCTCACCTGGCTATGCCAGGGTGAGCTTTTGCCATCACTTGGCGTCCGTTGTCCATCGTCCGTCCGTCCTTCCGTCGTAAACCTTTTTTCAAAAATCTTTTCCTCTGAAACCACTGGGCCAATTTAATCCAAACTTGGCCTGGGTCATCACCAGGGGGTATGTAGTTTAAAAAATGTGTTCTGTTAGTCCGAGGACCAAACAACATGGCTGCTGTTACTAAAAATAGAACATAGGGGTAAATTGCTGTTTTTGGCAAATAACTCAAAAACCGTTGCAGATATCAAAAATCTGACACGAGGTAAAATTGTTCAGAATGACGAGATCTATCTGCTGTGCAATTTTGAACAAAGTCGGAAAACCAGTCTCAGAGTTACAGCCCTTTTTCCGTAAAATTTTCAAAATTTATGCATTTTTTATTTTTTATTTCAAAAACTGTAACAGATAGAGGTGAAGTGTATATTGCAAAAATGTTCAGCATATCAAGGTCTACATACTCTGAAATTTTGAAGAAAATCCAACTGCCTGTGTTGTAGTTATTGACTCTTTTTCACCAAAAAAAATTTTTTTTTCAATGCCATATGGTTATGAGTTATTTCCCTTTAAATTCTGTGTTCAAATCTTCCTTATTTTACTTTTAGCTTTTAAGTTTAAGAGAAATTCCCTGTTATCACTTTATTAAAAAAATTATTTGTTCCATAATCAAGAGCAAAAAAGTGTTTTTATACAAACTTTTACATTTTTTTGCAAAAATACTTTCATAAACTATTCTTATTTCACAAATTAATAATAATGGTATATAGTTGTATATTGTATTGTGATGGAAAGTCTGTTTGCCAACCACGCAAATGTCTCTTCCATACAAATATTGAAATAGCATCAGAGCTATTATGTCTGCATAACTTTGTTTCTGACCTGCATGGCTATGCCATGGTGATCTTCTTGCCATTACTGTGTCAATGGTCCATCTGTCATAAACTTTTCATTCAAACATCTTTTTCTCTTCTCTGAAACAGCTTGGGCCAAATGGAACCAAACTTGGGCACAATGGTCCTTAGGTGACCCCTTTTAAAAAAAATGTCTGGCAATTCCGTATCATATCCAAGATGGCCGCCAGCAGGGAACGTGGTTTAACATTGGACCCTATGGGAAAGCATTCAAAGATCTTCTCTGAAACCACTGCGTCAATTGGAACCAAACTTGGTCACAATAGTCCTTCGGTGGTCCCCTTTAAAAATTTTGTCCAGCAAGTCTGCACGTCATCCAAGATGGCCGCCAGTGGGGAACTTTGTCCAAAATTGGACAATCTTGCAAAAATCTTCTCCTCTGAAAATACTGGGCCAATTGGAACCAAACTTAGTCACAATTGTCCTTACTTGGCCCTTTTAAAAAATGTGTTCAGCAAGTCCACATCATATCCTAGATGTTTTTAACATTGGACCCCATAGGGAAACATATTCAAAGATCTTCTCCTCTGAAAGTACATGGCCAATTGGAATCATACTTAGTCACAATGGTCCTTACTTGGTCCCCTTCATAAAATGTGTCTGGCATGTCCGCATAGCATCCAAGATGGCAGTCAGCAGGGAACATTGTTTAACCTTGGACCCCATGGGAAATCATTTAAAGATCTCCTCTGAAAATACTATGCCAATTGGAACCAAAGTGAGGCACAATGATCCTAACATGGTCTTCAAGAAAAGTGACAGTTGGTCTACGCCCCATCAAAAATAGCTGCCTGTGGGGAACATAGTTTAATTTGGGATCATATAACATCAGCAAACTTCAAAATGAGACCCTTAAACAGTCAAGAAACGAATTTGAAAATGAGAACCTTAAATGTTGTGATAATTTTGACTTATTGTGTCAGCCATGACCCAGGTGAGCGATACAGGCTCTTGAGAGCCTCTTGTTAAGACAGGTTTCTAGTTAAGTCAGGTTTGGTTAGACAGGGTTTGTAGTCTAGTCGGCTTTGGTTTAGATGGGTTTCTGGTTTAATCAGGTTTGGTTAGACAGGATTTCTGGTTTAGTCAGGTTTGGTTAGACAAGGTTTCTTGTTTAGTCAGGTTTGGTTAGACAGGGTTTTCAGTTTTGTCATGGTTTGGTTAGACAGGTTTCTGGTTTAGTCAGGTTTGGTTAGACAGGGTTTCTGGTTCAGTCATTCTTTGGTTAGACAGGATTTCTAGTTTTATCAGTCTTTGGTCAGACAGGGTTTCTGGTTTTGTCACGGTTTGGATAGACAGGGTTTCTTGTTTAGTCAGGTTTGGTTAGACAGGGTTTCCAGTTTTGTCATGGTTTGGTTTGACAGGGTTTCTGGTTCAGTCATTCTTTGGTTAGACAGGGTTTCTTGTTTAGTCAGATTTGGGTAGACACGTTTCTGGTTTAGACAGGTTTGGTTACAGAGGGTTTCTGGTTTAGCCAGTCTTTGGTTAGACAGGGTTTTTGGTTTAGTCAGTCTTTGGTTAGACAGGCTCTCTGGTTTAGTCAGGTTTGGTTATACAAGGTTTCTGGTTTTGTCATGGTTAAATTAGACAGGTTTCTGGGTTAGTCAGGTTTGGTTAGACAGGGTTTCTTGTTTAGTCAGGTTTGGTAAGACAGAGTTTCTGGTTTTGTCATGGTTTGGTTAGACAGGGTTTCTGGTTTAGTCAGATTTGGTTAGACAGGGTTTTTGGTTTAGTCAGATTTGTTTAGACGGGGTTTCTGGTTTAGTCAGATTTGGTTAGACAGGTTTCTGGTTTAGTCAGGTTTGGTTACAGAGGGATTCTGGTTTAGTCAATCTTTGGTTAGACAGGGTTAGACAGGGTTTCTGGTTTTGTCAGTCTTTGGTTAGACAGGGTTTCTGGGTTTGTTATGGTTTGCTTAGACAGGGTTTCTGGTTTAGTCAGATTTGTTAAACTGGGTTTCTGGTTAAGTCAGATTTGGATTAGACAAGTTCCTGGTTTAGTCAGGTTTGGTTACAAAGTTTTCTTGTTTTGTCAGGTTTTGGTTCAGATTGGTTTCTGGTTAAGACATTTTTTGCCTTAGATAGGTTTTTGGTTTGCTAATTGATTCAGTGTTTTGCTTTGGGTACTGGTTTCTGTTTTAAAAACCTTGAGGTGGTAGAAAGTAATTTGCTTTTAATATTTTTAGCTACAAAACAAGAAAATAAATTTGAATTGTGACAGATAAATAAACTGAAATATCAATAGCTATAAATTACTTTCTAAATATGGAAAGTATGATTGTTTCACAACTGTTCTCTGAGGATTACAATGTTCAGATTCTGACTTCCCTATATCATGTTACACAGTCTAGTATTACTTTCCCTGTAATTAAAAATTTGATATTTTTTCATCATGTACATATACCATATAAAACACGGGAAATTAATATGAAATTTTACCCCGAGTAATCTGTGAATGTTGGGAATATGAAAGACATTTCTTTGAAGTCAGCTATTTGAAAGAAGATTACACATAAAACTGTTATTTATAACCATATAATATTAAGCTTATTATTATCTAGTTTTATATATAAATAACTAACAATGAAAGGATATGGAGTAAATACACATGAGACGTCTCTACAAATACATATATATTATTGATATAGCCTATGTTTTATTTTCACTTTTCTTAAGGAACTATATGTGATAGACAGAATTTAACAAAATTAAAATTCATGATTTTCTCAAAATAATACTAATATTGTATGTTGTCAACTTGTAATTAGGTAATTAAGTGCATTATTTGAATGTCCATGGCTTCAATTGTAGATTTGATGGTCAAACATGCAGTTTACAGGTTGACATGTAGTGGACTTTCAAATAATGTACTGTTATCAGGATTCTAATGCAGCAAAATAATTCTGTTTCTTATTATACCCCTGCTTTAGCGGGTGGTATATAGTTTTCATGGTGTCCGTTCGTTCATTATTCCGTCCAACCTAGGTACACACTTTGTGGCGACAACCCCTCCTAGACCTCTTGGTGAAATTCAATGAAATTTCACAGGATGGTCAGTACACATTGCCATTGTTCACCATCTATTTAAAATTTTAATTTGATCTTATTTGGGGGGGAGCGGGGGGTATATATTTTGTGGGCTTTGCTCACAGTTTTCATACCCCGCCACATGAAGTGGTGAGGTATTATGTGATGCCCTCCGTCCATTCGTCCGTCTGTCTGTCTGTCCATCTGTCAGTCTGTCCCCCTTAGGTTTCCGACTGATAACTTTTTAACGAAATAACACAAGGTCTTCAAACTTGGTATGCAAGTTGTTTACCACAAAACTCAGGTCAAGATTGATTTTGGTTTGAGAGGTCCAAGGGGTTCTGGAGTTATGCCCCTTCAAATTTTGCAAATTTTGCAAATTTCATGGTTTCTGACTGATAACTTGTGAATGAAATAACACATGGTCTTCAAACTTGGTTTGTAAGTTGTTTACCACAAAACTCAGGTCAAGTTCGATTTTGGGTTCAGAGATCCAAGGGGTTCTGGAGTTATGCCCCTTGAAACTTTGAAATATTGCGAATTTAGGGTTTCCAATTGATAACTTGTGAACGAAATAACACAAGTTCTTCAAACTTAGTTTGTATGTTGTTTACCACAAAACTCAGGTCAAGTTCGATTTTGGGATCAGAGGTCCAAGGTGTTCTGGAGTAATGCCCCTTGAAACTTTGAAATTTTGCAAATTTTGGGGTTTTGTACTCATAACTTGTGAATGAAATAACATACTGTCTTCAAACTCGGTATGTAAATTGTTTACCACAAAACCAAGCCAAGTTTAATTTTTGGTTCAGCTGTACACATAGTTCTGGATTTATGTCCTTTTTACTTAGAAATTTTGTGGTACGTGGCGGGGTATCATGTAATGCACCATTGCTATTTTTCTAGTTTATATTTAATGTAGTTGTAAGTGTACAAGGAACCAGACATGACAAGTAACATACTTTGTCGAAGGCATGCCCAGGCATGTACATAGTGTAATTGATGGTCAGTTTTGACCAATCAAATTATCTATTAAGTAAATGTTGCATTAGAATGAAATTTCTGTGTGTCACAATACAGGACTTTCCAGATAGGAACTCTCATGTAATTGAAGGTGGAAACGATCTCGTCAGATACCAGTAAGAAGGAATACTGGATTTCTATACCTATTTAAATATACCACATAAAAAAAAACTATTCATGAAATTGAAGTGCATTTATAAGTTTCCTTATATGACAATTCTTTAACTAAATTTTAATTGACGAAAAACAATTAACCTGAAGCGCTAAAAATGGATATAATATAAATCTCTCTAAACAGTAAACTCAACAGTGTTTATTAATAAGTGATTCCCTCTCAAAATATTGATTTTGTTTGTTTAAAAATAGAACTTTTTATGGAGTGAACACGATTCAAAAGTCCTGTATTGTTGTCTTAGTTCTAGACATAATCTTCTTTGTAACAGCTTAACAACATTTTGGACGATAGTTATTGTCACCATGGTATTCTGTATACGTCTATATGCTGTGCCAAAAGGTCTTGGACTATTCTAATAAAAGCGAGAATGCTAGAGGAGTAAAGAAATGATAACTTTTTTGGCAACATAGCACAAAGAGGACTACACATATGACCTTTCCAAATTACTCCCACTGCAAAACAAGATTTTGACCTTGTGATGGCATGAAAAAATGGCCAGTGTACCAATACATAGATAAAATGGAGTATCCATGAATCAGTTCTTAAATAAATCTACCTTGCTAAATAACATGCTGAATAATTTAGAAACAAACAAAACACACAAGATGACAAAAACAAAACAAACAAAGGAACATAGTACAGATGTATTTGGGAGTTATAAAATTAAACAATGGGAAGAGTATAGGTATATATATTTTGCTTTTTTATTTGTTTGTTTACCCTGTTTATTATGTGGCATTGTTTTTGTCTTTTTTATGTCTATGGTAATGTGTTGTGAATTTTCTATTTTAGGCTGTTTACATATCTTTTCCCATTCCTATGATGTTTCTAATTGCCATATTGGTGAGAAGTTGTTTTGAAGATGGAGCAATAACAGGAATAAAGATTTTTCTCAATTTAAACTGGGAAGCTTTAGGTAAACTTAAGGTGATTATATTTATTTCATGTATATGCACAACAATGTGGAAAATGATATAAAGTTATAATAGAAATTGACTGAAGCTCATATTTGCATAAGATTACTACATGTAGTTGGACAAAATGAGAACCTTATTGTTAAACAAGTTGTCTATGACTCCTAAGCATGAAAATTTATGAAGATAGGATCTCTAAATTCTGTTTTATGTGACACTGAGAATGCAATTTGAAAATGTTACCAGCGAAAACAAAAAAAATACAATTCGAAAATGTACTTGCCAAACAAAACAAAAATGGGATTCAAAAATGTTTTCTGCCAAAACAAAAAATGCTGTTCGAAAAAGTTTCCTGTCAATGCAAAAATAAATGAAATTTGAGAATGTTTCCTGCCAAAACAAAAATGTGATTCGAAAATATTTTCTGCCAATGCAAAAAATGCAATTCAACAATCTTTCCTGCCATTTTGAAAATGTTTCTTGCAAAAGCAAAAAAAATGCAATCAAAAAATGATTCATGCCATTATAAAAAAAGCAATTTGAAATGTAACCTGCCAAAACAAACAAATGCAATTTAAAAATGTTTCCTGCCCCCGAAAAAATGCAAATTGAAAATGTTTCCCGCCAATACAAAAAAAAAATGCAATTGGAAAATGTTTTCTGCCAAAGCAAAAAAGTTTCCTGCCAAAATAGAAAATGCAATTCAAAAATGTTTCCTGCCAATTTGAAAATGGTTTCTGCCAAAACAAAACAAAAGTTTGCTGCCAAAGCAAAAAGGGTGATTTGAAAATGTTTTCTGGAAAACTAAAAACAAGGGCAATGCAAAATGTTTCCTGGCAAAGCAAAAAGTTGCAATTCTAAAATATTTCCTGACTAAACATGAGGGCCTGAGAATTATGATGTTCAGATATTTGTTTTACACATCCTACATTTTTGTCTTGCCAGCGGCGATAGTCACGGAAGCGAGTCATAGAGATCCAAATTCTGGTGGCAGCGGCGGCGGCGTCAACAAACAGTTTTTTATAGGTTGAACAGAGTCATTTAATCTTTATAGAATTGTGT
>MJUU01031773.1:27376-44326 GCA_002080025.1 Modiolus philippinarum | reverse complement strand
TAGAAAATGCAATTCAAAAATGTTTCCTGCCAATTTGAAAATGGTTTCTGCCAAAACAAAAAAAAAAGTTTGCTGCCATAGCAAAAAGCGTGATTTGAAAATGCTTTTTGGAAAACTAAAAAAAAGGGCACTGCAAAATGTTTCCTGCCAAAGCAAAAAATTGCAATTCTAAAATATTTCCTGACTAAACATGAGGGCGTGAGAATTATGATGTTCACATATTTGTTTTACACATCCTACATTTTTGTCTTGCCAGCGGCGATAGTCACGGAAGCGAGACATAGTGATCCAAATTCTGGTGGCAGCGGCGGCTGCGTCAACAAACAGTTTTTCATAGGTTGAATAGAGTCATTTTATCTTTATAGAATTGTGTCAAAATTGGACAAAAGCTAGATAATGGTCAGAGAATTACCTCTAGCTAAAAAAATTGTAGAAATTTCTTTTGTTTTTTCCGTATTTTTTCTTATTTTGACTTAGTTTTTTTAAATGTTAACCCACAAATTAAAGTTTTTTTAGACGTTGAATAAAGTTATTTAATCTTTTTGGAATATCATAAAAACTGGTCAGAAGCTAGAAAATGTTCGGAAAATTACCTCCAGATGAAAATTTTGAATATTTTTTTTCATTTTTCCGTATTTTTTCCGTATTTGGACTTAGTTTTTTTTGTGCAAAAAAATTGAATGTTAACCCACAGACTAAAGTTTTTTCGAAGTTAAATAAAGTTATTAAATCTTATTGGGATTTATTGAAAAGGGGTCAGAAGTAAGATGATGGTCAGGAAATTATCTCCAGCTGAAAAAATTGGAAATTTTTTTTTTTTTGGTTTTTCCATATTTTTTGTGTATTTGGACTTAGTTTTTTGCTAAAAATTGTAATATTAATCTACAGATAAAAGTTCTTTAGAAAGTGAATTAAGTGTTCGTGTCTTAACAGAATTTCATTAGAATTGGACATTGCTGCATGAAGTGTGAAGATATGTAACAAGCTGCTGAAATTTTCATTCTGGTTCCAACTTGGGTAAATTTCCTGAAAATATCGAAGACCAATAATTTTTGACGTTTTGCATATAATTAAGAAAGTAAGGCAATTCTCAGATGCCAAGCATAATTTTGAGTGCATAAGAAATAAAAAACAGGGTTCCAACATTTGTAAATTTCCTGAAACTGTTCAAGTCATGCAATTTTTTTTGAATTCTTCTTAGCAACCATGGTTTTTGAGTGAATTTGAATAAAACAAACATTTTACTGAATATAAAATTTCAAAAATACTTGATTCCGATTTTGGTAAATTTCCTGAAACTCTTCAAGATCTGCTTTTTTTTTTTGAATTCTGCCTAGCATCCATACCATTTTAAATACATTTTGGTGAAACACAGTCATTTTCAATACCTGAATTGCAAAAATATTTGATTCCAATTTGGCTAAATTTTCTGAAACTCCTAAAGTCCACTTATATTTTTTTTTTGGAATACAGAAAATATATTGACGTTAGTATTGTCCTGATTATAATGATACCTTACTGAGCAGGCGAGACACATGGTTCCGAGGAACCTTTAAGAGTTTTTAAAAATGCAACTTTATTTTGTACACTTACTTTTTATATGTACAATTTTTATACTTCGATGTTCCAAAATTTATTGCATACTTTGCAGACACCATTCTTTATTTTCTCAAAAGTATTTACTGCAATGCATAATTATACAGTTGCTCGAACTGCAGTAACTCGAACACTATAGATGTCTCTAACTCATTTTCTGGACCCTTTATTTGAATTTGAAAACAGTTTGACCTCAATAACGTGAACACTTCTTTAGCTCCAACTGTTTTCATCAGTCCCTTAGGTGTTTAGGCCATCAAAGTTTGACTGTATTTTGTTATCTCTTCACAAGACCATATATCTTTTGAATAACAAGTCATAGATGGACAAGGTTTTGTCCATTGATGCATTTTGAATAGTCCCTGAGATTTGTGTTTAGAATAGGTTGGTTTGACCTACATTTCATGCATTAGTGACTGGGGTTAAAGTTTTTGTTTAAGAGATTCTGATACTACAACTCTTAGAGGAATAATATCTTGTATGTAGATGCGTCTTGTAAAGTTACAATGCTCCAGATAAAAATTAGGTCACTTTGACCTACATTTCATGAATGAGTGACTTAGGTTAAAGTTTTTGTAAGAGTCCAGATCAGGAATACTACAACTCATAGAGGAATAATATTTTGTATGCAGATGTGTCTTGTAAAGTTATGAAGCTCCAGATAAAAATTAGGTTACTTTGACCTACATTTCATACATGAGTGACTTAGTTTTTGTAAGAGAACAGATCTGGGATACTACAACATGTAGATAAATAATATTTTGTATGCAGATGCGTCTTGTAAGGTACGAAACTCCAGATAAAAATTAGGCCACTTTGACCTACATTTCATGCATGATTGACTTAGGTTAAAGTTTTTGTAAGAGTCCAGATCTGGAATACTAGAACTCGTAGAGGAATAATATATTTTGTATGTAGATATGTTCTGTAAAGTTGCGAAGCATCATATAAAAATAAGTCACTTTGACCTTCATGACTTAGTTTAACCTTTTTGTAAGAGTCCAGATCTAGAATACTACAACTTGTAGAGGAATAATATTTTGTATGTAGATGTGTCCTGTAAAGTTACAAAGCAGCAGAAAAAAATTAGGTCACTTTGATCTGCATTGTATGAGTGAATTAGGTTAAAGTGTGTGTTACAGTCTTTTTAGCTCACCTGGCTATGCCAAGGTGAGCTTTTGCCATCACTTGGCGTCCGTCGTCCGTCCGTCCATCCGTTGTCCGTCGTTAGCTCAATTTCAAAAATCTTCTCCTCTGAAACCACTGGGTCAAATGGAACCAAACTTTAACTGAATCATTACTAGGGTATCTAGTTTCAAATTTGTTATTTTGTATGTCTTAGGTCAAACAACATGGCTGCCGTTACTAAACATAGAACATAGGGGTAAATTACAGTTTTTGGCAAATAACTCAA
The DNA here is from genome assembly GCA_002080025.1 of Modiolus philippinarum. Lineage (NCBI taxonomy): Eukaryota > Metazoa > Mollusca > Bivalvia > Mytilida > Modiolidae > Modiolus > Modiolus philippinarum. Next base: position 41,316 of record MJUU01031773.1, on the reverse strand, counting down.
AAACCATTACAGATATCGAAAATCTGACATGTGGCAAAAATGATCAGCATGAGAAGATCTACCCATGCTGAAATTTTGAAGAAAATCTGACAACCCGTCTAAGAGTTATTGCCCTTTTTTATGTAAAATTTTCAAAATTTTGATGTTTTTTATTTTTTATTGAAAAAACTATAACAGATAGAGGTGAAGTTTAAATTGCACAAATGTTCAGCATGTTAAGATCTACCCACATGGATATTTTGAAGAAAATCCAAGTACCTATATATGAGTGGTCAAATTTTTCGTGATTTTTTACTTTATGTCCTATATTTCAAAAACGCTTTGAGATAGAGGTCAAGTTTAAAATGCAAAAATGTTCAGCATGTTAAGGACTATATTTTATTGAACACATTCAAGTTTTCCTATCGCTTCCAAGATGGCCGCCAGCGGGGAACTTAGTTTACCATTTGACCTAATGGGAAAATTCATACAAAGAACATCTTTTTGAGAACCACTGAATGGATTTGAACGAAACATGGCATGAATGATGCTTATGAGGTGCTGACGAAGTGTTGTTACTTTAGTGCCGAACCATCATCCAACATGGCCGCCAGCGGGGATCTTAATTTTAACATTGGACCTTATGGGAAAATGCATACAAAGAACTTTTACTTTAGAACCACTGAATGGATTTGAACCAAACATGGCATGAATGATGTTTATGAGGTGCTGACCAAGTGTTATTACTTTGGTGCCAATCTGTCATCTTACATGCGGACAGCATTGGACCCTATGGGAAATGCACACAAAGATCTTCTAGAGAACTGCTAAATGGATTTAAATCAAACATGACATGAATGATGCCTGTCAGGTGCTGACCAAGTGTCACCAGCTGTGAACTTAAGTTAACAAAAGATCTTCTTCTAGAGAACTGCGTAATCCAAACTTTGCTTATGAGAAGCTGACCAAGTGTTGTTACTTCAGTTCTGATCCATCATCCAACATGGCTGCCAGCAATGGGGAAATGCATACAAAGATATCATGGAAAACCATTGAATGGATTCAATTTAAACATTGCATAAATGAAACTTGTGAGATTTTGATTTGACCAAGCTTGTTACTTTGGTGCTGATCCGTCTTCCGACATGGCCACAGTAGCAAAACATTGTTTAACATTGGACCCAGTGGGAAATGCATAAAAAGATATTCTCCTCTGAGACTGCTTGAACAATTTCAGTAGAATTTTGATATGATAGTCCTTATATGACCCTCTTCAAAGTTTTATGTTAAATAGCTGCCAGCAGGGAACGTAGATTAACTTAGTCCCTTAAGTTTGGAAACTGCATTCAGAAACCTTCTCTGAAGCTGCTTGAACAATTTTAATTAAATTTTATTAAAAGTTTCTGATTCTTATGTACATACACCACCAAAGGCGGACCATCAATTTGGAATTATAGTGCTGCAGGTCCCAGGTGAGCGATACAGGCTTTTGAGAGCCTCTTGTTCTTAGATACTGCAACTTGTAGAAGATTAATATTTCATCAGTAGATGCATATGCTATAGGTATTATGCTCCTGATTGAAATAAGGTCACTACATTTCTTGCATGACTGGCTCAGATTTTAGTAATAAGCCAAATCTTGAATGGTACAACTTTGCGAAGTGCTTATAACACTAGACAAACATTCAACAACATGGCAATGGGATTAACTGTCATTTCTGACTGCCCCTTCTCTTGTTGGAAATGAGTGTTCATGGTTTTCTGTAATTATAAGACACTGAAAACTTACCTTTTTGTGACATTATTATGGTACAATTCAACACAACATATTTAGCTCGTTCAAGACCACTCAATACATCAGCCCAAGCAGTATTAGTCTAATTCGAATTGAATTTGCATTTAGTCTATTCAAATTAGCCTTATTTATGTTCTTAGGTTGTCACAAAGCAAATCTTTTTTTTTCAAGGAAAGCTACCACAATCCATATGAAAATAAGCTTTAGACTCCATTAATTAATCATTTGTCTTCATTACAGATATGGGTAGAAGGAGGACAATTAATGGTTAGCTCCCTTGGTATAGGAACTGGATGTATAACACTGATGGCAGGATATACACATTTCCACAGTCATTGTTTCAGGTAAATTATCTCCCTTGGTAAAGGGACAGGATGTATAACACTGATGGCAGGATATACACATTTTCACAGTCATTGTTTCAGGTAAATTGTCTCCCTTGGTAAAGGGACAGGATATACACATTTTCACAGATCTATCAAATTTTAAGCTCACCTGACCCAAAGGGTCATTGAAGCTATTGCCATCACTTGGTATCTGTCATCCATTCATCATCCTTCCATCTGTTAACTTTTCAGGTTTTCATCAACTGCTCTGAAACAACTGCACAAATTCAACTTAACTTTACAGGTATAATGTATGGAAGGTACTTTACAAAGATTGTTCATTTCCTATGACAAAAAATATGGCTACCAGCACTGAAAATATTTAAAATTAGACCATATGGAAAAAAATGTATGCAAAAATAGTGTCATGTGACTTTATTATAGGTAACAATTGCAAAGCCAGGCAGTATTACCCAGCGGACACTATTTAATGTTACAAAAACATCATTTTACAATTCCTTTGAAACCAACGAAGCAAATTCAACAAACTTTGCAGGAATGTTGTAAGGAAGGTATTTTACAAAGATTATTTATTTTGTTCAGATCAAACAAAAATCATTGCTGCTATTGCGGAACTTATACTAAACATTTGACCCCATGGGAAAAACCTAATTTTCATCAATTCCTCTGAAACCGCTTAAGCTAATATAACCAAATTTCAAAAGAATGATGCATTGAAGGTCCTTTATAAACATTGCTCATTTTGTTTGGATCCGACGGAAAACATGGCCACCAATCCAGAACTTCTTATTTCATATTAGAACCTACATGAAAAACATCAACAGCTCTAAAACTATTGAAGCAAATCTGTACTGGAATGATGTAGGGAAGGTCCGTCACAAAGATTCTAATTTCTTTCTGATTTGACAAAACAACATGGCCTACAAGGCAGAACATAGAAAAACCTGCATTTAAGCATTTGCTGACCCTTAAGTTTAATAATCAATTGTTTCTGTAAATTGTAAAAGGTTTTTTCTGTCATTAAAACATGGAGAAAATCATTTTCTCAAATTTAAGACCCCCCTCCCCCCAAAAAAAAAGTTTTTGATAAAAATGGTTTCACAAATTAAACTTGACATTTTATAGTTCTCCTCAGTTAAATGCAAAAAATAACTTTGTTAAATAATTTTCAGTACAAATACTATAGAGTGCATTCATGTTGAAGAAAATATTTTCACATCTTGTGTATATAAAAACCAACAAACTTGTTATTAATGACATTTCTGCAAATTTAAATTTAAATTAAAATTTAAATTAAAATTAAAATTTGATTTTGATTTGAGCATAATTTGTGCTGCTCATTACATTGCATTCAAAAATCATTATTCCAACATGGTTAAATGCCAATCAGGTTGTTTCAGTTGTCCATTTCACAGAAATATTTTTTTTGATCAAATTCAAGTGTTGTATTGCAGTTTTCAACTGCTACTTGTAAAAAAGTAGTCGTTGATTAAAAATTCATTCAAAGGTTTATTTGAGTAAGTGATGAAAGTGGATATATTATGCTCCTATTTAGAGCGCATTTGTTTCTAACACAAAGGATACAAATGACAATGTGCATAGTGGTCTAGCCTGTTTGTTTCTAACACGAACCATGCATGTAAAGGATGCCATCGTTTGCACAAACAATGGATGTGAGAAATTGATTTGTTGGTCATTGTTTGTTGTTTGTCCAATTATTTCACATTGTTTGATGCATTTGTTCCTAACTTGATTGTTTAATTTCCAACAACATAAGTATTTTACGTGGATCATTTATTTTACACTGTGTTCTGCTTGTTTACAAATACAATTAATATCTATTTTTATAAGAGTAATTGGGATCACTATTTTTATGCAAACGACGCATTTGTTTCTATCTTGCTTGTCGTTCCCTAAACGTTGACAAATGAGGCTTGTCAATTACATCGTTTGCTAGCTGTCAGAAACAAATGCACTCTGAATGTACCATAACTATTTTTTAGAAGTATAAATATTTGTCTTTGTCTTTTTTTGCAAGGTCTACATAAGGTATCCAAATATTCAATTGTTTGAATATATTTGTTAGGAACATAGTTATAAAAGTACCATGTTTGGAAAGAAGAGTGGTTAAATAAGGTTCAATAATCTTCATCAGACTTTGTTTACAAGACTTATTTTTCTGATGTGACTATAACTGATAGGAAATGAACTGTCTGCAGAAATCTGATTTATTTCTTGTTTATAAGCTTTTGTATTCTCTTAATTATAGTAATGGAAGAAAATTATATCTTTGTACAGACAGTTCAACACTAATAAAATGTATCTTCGTTATAATCCAACAAAGTTAAAGGGTTAAAAGATGAATCCACTATAATTGTTTCTGTATCAATCTAGTAAGCACAACTTTTCCTATATAATATGTTTGGTTTTCATTCTTTTAAGCACAACTTCTGCTGAATGATATGTTATGTACCAATACTTGATAGAATTTTAGTACCCAGGGTTTATGCACCGTTTAAAGATTGATGCACATGATAAAAATGATTAGTGACAAAACCAGTAATCAAGGGAGATAATTTAACTTTAGAATATTACTTATAATTCTATACAGAATAATGGAAGTATTGTTTTTGATTCGACAATGATTGACTAGCCCACCTATGGGCATGTTTATTAATGTTGACAATGATTGACTAGCCCACCTATGGGCATTTTTATTAATGGAGACAATATTTAAAGTATCAGAAACATAAACTTCTTTTATTAGTCCCCTACCGGCTTCTCCAAAGGGGACTTTAGGTTTGCACTCTGTCAGTCCATCAGTCTGTCCGTCCGTTAGTCTGTCAGTCCGTCAGTCCGTCAGTCTGTCATTCTGTCACACTTAGTTTTCTGGACTTTTTTTCCACACTGTAAAAGATATTTAGTTTATATTTGGTATGTAAGTCTACCACCATCAGCTACAGATCAAGTTCGAGTTTGGTTCCGGTCCATCTATTTTTGACAGAGTTATGGCCCTTGGACATAGGAAATTTTGGTAAAATCTAGGTTTCCAGACTTTTTTTCTAAACCGTTCCCGATATTAAGCTAATATTTGCTATGTGAGTCTACCACTATGAGTTACAGATCAAGTTCGAGTTTGGTTCTGGTCTATTGATTTTTCACAGAGTTATGGCCCTTGGACATAAGAAATTTTGGTAAAATCTAGGTTTTCCAGACTTTTTTCTTAATCATTCCAGATATTAAGCTAATATTTGCTATGTGAGTCTACCACTATGAGTTACGGATCAAGTTAGAGTTTGGTTCCGGTCCATTGATTTTTGACAGAGTTATGGCCTTGGACTTAGAAAATTTTGGTAAAATCTAGGTTTTCCGGACTTTTTGTCTAAACTGTTCCAGATATTAAGCTAATATTTGCTATGTGAGTCTGCCCCTATGAGTTACAGATCAAGTTTGAGTGTTCCAGTCCATTGATTTTTAGCTCACCTGGCTATGCCAGGGTGAGCTTTTGCCATCACTTGGCGTCCGACGTCTGTTCGTCTGTCGTAAACTTTTCATTCAAAGATCTTCTCCTCTGAAACCACTGGGTCAATTGGAACCAAACTTGGTCACAATAGTCCTTGGTTGGTTCCCTTTAAAAAAGGTATCTGGCAGCTCCGTACCTAATACAAGATGGCTGCCAGCAGGGAACATAGTTTTAACATTGCACCCTATGGGAAAGACATTCAAAGATCTTCTTCTCAGAAACTACTAGTCCAATTATAACCAAACTTAGTCACAATGGTCCTTAGATGGTCCCTTCTAAAAAAAAAGGTATCCAGCAGGTCCGTACCTCATCCAAGATGGCTGCCAGTTGGGAACATAGTTTTAACATTGGACCCTATGGAAAATACATTCAAAGATCTTCTTCTCAGAAACTACTAGTCCAATGAAAACTAAACTAAGCTACGATGGTCCTTAGATAGTCCCATCCAAAAAAGGTATCTGGCAGGTCTGTACCTCATCCAAGATGGCCGCCAGCGGGAACATAGTTTTAACATTAGACCCTATGGAATATACATTCAAAGATCCTCTTCTAAGGAACTACTAGTCCAATAAGAACCAAACTAAGCCACAATGGTCCTTAGGTGATCCCATCCAAAAAATGTTTCTGGCAGGTCCGTACCTCATCCAAGATGGCCACCATCTCGAACATAGGTTTTACATTGGCCTTATTGATTTTTAGGGGAATCTCTGCCCAAATTTTTTAATTTATATTTGAATTGTGGTCTGAATGTTTTAATTTCAGCAATATGTATTACCTTGATTATCAGGGGAACCTCTGCCCAAATTGTTTTTAATGGTGTTCTGTTATGGGTTGTAATGGATGGTGGATCTTTCGGTTGCCATGGAAAGCAAACAAGAATACTGTTATATAAGATAAAAAAAAGTATTCTGCTAAATTTTATGTTTTGTTTTTCCTATTGGAAATGCCTTTTATCTATGTCAGCCATGGTCCAGGTGAGCGATACAGGCTCTTGAGAGCCTTTTGTTGATGGAGTTATGGGTCTTGGACTTGGAAAACTTTTCCTTTACTATTTTTGCTGGAATAACAAAGAATTATTCCACCGGTCGGGGACTTATGCATTGCCTTGCAATACTATCCACACTTGTTCTTTTTATCAGTAATTAACAAGATCATTTGACAGAACAAATTTTTAAAAAATGAAAATCAATTTTCAAGAAATCAGGAAATTGACTATTGATTAGTAAAAGAATTTGTACGTCCAAACAGTTTTGAAGATGTTTATTTCTTTGTTTATAAACATTGATCCGCTGATTGATAAAGTAGACATGGCCTAAGATTCTTTTTCTCAATATTTTTTCGTATTCAGGCAGTAGCAAATACTAAAAATATTTGCCTCATGAGATCAAAGAAAAGTCAGACAAATTTCCGATAAATGTCCATTTTGTCAAATGTCTATCAAATCATATATGGCTTGTTGAATTGAAACTATACTTAGAAATATTAAATCTAAATTTGAAGATAGGCATTGAGAGAAATAATATTGTAGGATATACGAATCAAGGTGATAAAATTGAACTTTAAGATATTCTCTATGTTTTGCTGAAAAAAGTAATGGGAGATTGTTTTTATCATGCAGTAGCTCTAGATAGTCTAGGCAACATGTGATTTCCTCAAAGGATTTTGCATCTTGAATAAAAAATGGTCCTGTCTATGACGGGATATTATGTAATATCATGAATATAGTTTGTCCGTCTTAATCCATTGGTCTCCCAAAGGATCCCAACCTATAACTTTGATCTAAATGACTTACTGTCTTTAAACTTGGTATGCAAGCTGTTGGCCAGGTATTTTTTTGAGTTAAGAAGTTTAAATGGTTCATGTGTTATGATCCGTGAAACTTTTAAATTTTGCAAAAATATGGCAAGATATTTGGTAATACTTTTATTTTAAATTCTTTTGTCATGGATAAAGCCACTACATTTGGTATACCCCATTTGTCTTCCACCAGTAAGTAACCTAAATGTATATTTGAACCTGATCTAGTCAACTTGGTCCGTCTGAAAAATTGTATATGTGAGGGTCCAGACCATTCCAAGATGAAGGCCACATGATAGAGCATAGGTGAGTACTTATTGAAGAAATATTGACTTTCAAGAACAACAATTAGTTACAATGGCATTTCCTTCAGTAAAAAATTACAACTGTCATTTGTTTTTATAAAAATGTAGTTAATAAATTTCCTACTTCCATTTTTTTTCTGTTTTGATTATTACTGTAATTTTTTATTTACAGAAATGCATTACTGACCACATTGGCACACTTTTGTGGAATGATTCTAGCTGGATTTACTATGTTCTCCTTATTGGGTGTGTATACACAGAAAGTAACACATCAGCCATCAGGAACTGACAACATTACAGGTAAAATAAAACATAACAGACATAAGTATATTTGTTCTGGAGGTAATTGTTGTTTCTCTAATTTCTATCTAGTTTACATATTTCTTGACCAGTATAGAAATACAATGTATTTGTGAATAGTCAAGGAACAAGTTTCATGAATATTCATGCCAATGCTATATGTAATACATGTACAATACTCCATATTTCAAGTAGGATTATTAGAGAAGCAGCTTAAACACATTAGTTCTGAACATTTTCCCATCTCATGGAACTAATTTTTTAAATGTTTAAAAGTCTTGCAATTGTAGGGTAAAGTCTTGTGTATAGGACATCTCAAACACAGTGTTAATCAAGTTATCTCAAAGTCTAAAAATTATGGTAATTTTTTGTATAGAGGAATTTCGGAGTCCATTCTTGATAGATGTTTGATCATCATTTCCCATCTAATTTTTAACTCATAAGCCGAAGGCGGAGAGTTCTTAAAATCATCCAAGAGGTGTCACGTGAGCGTCGGGGTTATTAAATTATCTAAAGAGCTGCATGTTTCTGATCAAATATAGTTCATAAATTTCTTTCAAAATCCACTTTTGTATGTCGAATAGTGCAGTGTTGCTGTATAAAATCGATAAAAATATACACATACACTATAAATATGCACAGTATTTACGTCCCTGTCTCTATCAAGAACCAGTTCAATGCTCCTGTCGCGTATTTATTTGTCGAAGGAGAAAATAACATTTGTTACCTGTGTCATGTGTATTCCCTATTTATAGCAATGAATATCGATATACATGCGAAATTACGATTATTTTCATGTATTACTGAATAACTCAGATATATAAATTGTACTTTTTGTTTGTGTTTATTGAACCAGTTCTCGAATAAGCGAAGGTACATATTCACCTTTATTGGCTATTTAGCACATAGGTGGAACTGGTCACCCATACAGAAATCGTCCCCTCCGATTATTTTCATGTGATTAAGGAACTGTCTGTGATTTTTTTATTCACTTATGATAAATTGTACTTCTGTTCCCGTTGATGAAATCAGTTTTCTAATAAGGTCAATAAAACATATAAATTTGTTATTTTCTATTCGGCAGTTCTTTGGATAACTACGAAGTTTTGCCAGTGTAGATTTTCAGGGCTTTCGAGTTTCAGCTCCATCGGAGCTTTCATTTTTATTGCTACCCTATTAGAAAATATAACTAAAATAAATCTATATTGCATACGTTTTACCACTAAATTTTTACCACTTGATACATTTTATATATTGCAGCAATAGATCTTGGTTTTGTGATAGTACCCTCTGTATTAAATGGTTTCAGTTCATCAAAAGTATGGTTAGGGCTATTCTTCATCATGGTAGCCTTAATTGGATTAGATACTCATGCCATCCAAGTACAGAATGTGGTATCTGCGTTTCTTCATCTTTTGTCAGAAAAATGGAGATTCCGTTGGAAGTTCAAATATCTAGTAGCTGGATCAGTTTGTTTGGTGTTATTACTGCTGAGTATACTATCAGTTACTCAGGTAAATATGCCTGTATCATTATGTTAGTTGGTAAATTCATGTTAACTATATTAATTTATTACATACTTAGCAAAGATGTGTTCTGTTTTGCATATGCAATAAAGGTGGAAGTTAACAGTCCATATCATATACCCAGTTTGATATGGCCATATTAGACTGCCTCGTTTTGAAATATCCATATCAGACTGGTGATATGGCTATTTTAGCCTGGGTGTGATGATAACTCCTAATTGGAAGTATATAATAAACAGATTAAGACATGGCCTTTTCCATATCAGCACGGTTATCATCACTCCACCCATATCAGCCCTCAGCTGGCGCATGGGGCTGATATGGGAGTCTCGGGATTATAATCGTGCTGATATGGAAAAGGCTATGTATTAATGTCTATATATAAGTTTAATATCAGTAACTCATGCAAACACATTAAAACTGGATCAATTAATAAGTACCACATCAGTAACGCAAGTAAATATTTGGGTACTGCATCATGTTTTTTGTATTATATTTGTAATTCAGTATTTCAATTTGATGTTCACAAATTACAAAATTTAAACTTTTTATTTAGTGTATCATTTTGAATTAAAGTTTGATTTGTTGGATTTTTGTTGCTGACAAACAATGGAAAAATGTAAACTAATATGATGTCACATTCTGCTGTGTGTCTCTTGGAACAGGAAACAATACAAACATTGGTTCTTCTTAAGTTTGGCAATTTGTCTAGGTGATTCTCTTGACATTATTGTGTATATGGCATGTACACAATATTCTAATCATATTATATGTACACAATATTCTAATCTAATCATATGCATTATCTTGTGTGTATTCAATATTGTTATTGAGGGCCTCAGGGAAGATTAGTTTGTACTAACTGTGTAAACCTCTTTAAATAAAGCTTTTATTATTATTATTATTATTATTATAACTTTCAAACATCCAATAATTTCTAGAATTAGATCAAAGTGTGATGACCCTGACATTTCCTGCTGCTCTAGACCGAACGAAATTCATACAAATTACAGATAAAGCTTCAGTGTGAGCAGGAGCATTAAAACATTTGTTATTTCAGAAAGTTTCCAAAAAGGTTGAAAAATGGTCAGAATTCCTCGAGTTCTCATTTGTGTTTTAGTATGATGTTTCTTTGATGCAATTACAAAGAAAAGCCAATTTAAAAGTTTTTTTCCATGTTTTGCAGAGCTTAAGAATTTTTTCATTCAAATTTGATAATGATTTTGAGAAATTTGAAAATTCACAATTGCATTTCCAGTCTTTTCATTGTGTTGCCTGCGTTCACGCAGTGGCAACATAAAGGGATCACTATCCGTCGTCTTGCATTGTCAGCATTGTCCGCGTTGGCGTCACAAAAGTTTCTGTCACATTTTTCTCAGGAACGATGTATCCAAGCCTTCTGCAATTTGGCATTGAGTATCAGTTTGGGGACCTATAAGGTGTAAGAGAGTTTCGGATCTCTCGCATGCCCACTTCCTGTTTGATGGAACTTAGAATATTTTTGTTATTACGCAGGCGTCACATGCCTTCCATGGAAGACTTACTACTAAGTTTTGAGGAAAATGTGGTCATCTGCTTTGACAACTTAGAGTGTATGTAAGATTATATTACAAGTAAATATTTTTTCATTAGAAACAACCGAGCTAATTTGTATCTTTCTGTATACTCAACTAATTTTCAACAGTCTTTTGTTTGGTCTCAACGGGAGGTGTATTGTTTTTGTCATTTCCATCTGTCCTCAGTCCGTAGTTTATGGACACCCGTTCTCTTACATTTTCCATCAGATTTCGACAAAACTTTACAGGATTGTGTACCTTCATGCATATTTGTGCATATTGTCTAGCTGGGTTGATGGGGCAATTTTTATGGGAGTTATGCACTTTGACATAGAATTTTGCTAAATTAGCTTTGTGGACGCTAATTTCCCACATCTTTCATTGGATTTCAACCAAACTTTACAGAATTGTTGATCATTATGCCTAGTTGTGCATATTGTCTGGCCAGATTGATGGGCCAATTTTTGTGTGAGTTATGCTCCTTTTTGTCATAGACTTTTGATAATTATAAGTTTGTTTACGCTAATCCTCCCACATCTTTCATGGTATTTCAACCAAATATAGTAATATTCAAATGCAATGGCAACATTAAAAGATACAAATCATCTCGAAGAAGATATGTATTGGGGGAGACATTTGTTTTTGTACCAAAAACACACTTTTAGTATTGCTGCAATAGCTCATTTTGCCATGCAAAGGTTTAACACATTAAGACAATTAAATATTAAAATAACTTCTTCCTCACAAAATTTAGCAAAAATACATTGCTTGTTTATCAGTTTACAGTTATCACAATCTCATGGACACGTAAGCATGAGTGTTAAGAAAAATAAAAAACATGTCAAATTGATAAATTTTAATATTTTGTGTTTTTGACCCACAATTTGGGAATGGCTCGAACACCAAAAGGGCCGATGAAAATAGTTCAAGCCAGAAGGGTGTTCAAGATATTGAGGTAGAACTATGTTTAAACGTGAACAAAAGGACCACAAGAATGGTTCGAGGCATTAATGATGTTCGAGTTAATGCAGTTTGAGCTATGGAAGATCTACTGTATATTCTATTTTTGTATATTTTACAGGCAGGCTTGTATATATCATTTTATTGGTTGGACAGTATTACCAAGTTGTCTTTGTTCCTTATAACACTGTTTGAATGTATTGTGTTAGCATGGATGTATGGGGCTCAGCGTGTGTGGAATAATATCGCTGACATGACAGGCAGCACAGACTCCCCCTGGTGGAAGATTACATGGCAGTTCTTGACACCAGTTATAATTTTGGTATGTTGAATGGTGTATGAATATTAGATATACATTTTCTCTAATTCTTATGCTGTTCTTGTCAATTTCAGGTCATATGAGATCAAAATGTTGACCAACATGTGCATAAAGTGTTTGCGATACTTCATTGGTTAAAATTCAATTATGATGTCAGATATGTCTGCCGTCTACAGACTTAACCATTGTGATGTCATGAAAAAGGCGACCATGCCTGATGATGTCAAGCTCAAAGGATGCATTTATTTCAGACCATCAGAAAAGGGGGTCATGTTTTTGTCCAAAATCTCCTTGAAATCATTAGAGAAACAAAATCCTCAACCGTATCTCACGAGAAACGACATTTCTCAACTCTCAATAGTTGAGCAAGCCTCAGCAAGCCTTGTGTTTAAAAATTTGAAAATTTAACTTTCTCTAGTGAAGAAATGTTGTTTAACACTCAATGTTGTTGTGGATTCTGTATGTTTCTGTATCGTCAAGTCTGCCTTACAGTCTTGAATTTGTATGCCCCCATCGAACGATAGACAAATTATGGGATACCCTCTGCCCATCTGTCCATCAATCTGTTAACTTTTTGTTTTCTGTATCTGCTTGACATATTGATTTGATATTTGGTATATGAGTATATCTATGTGAGATACAGATCAAGTTAGAATTTGGATCTGGTTGATTGATTTTTACAGAGTTATGGGCCTTGGATTAAGTAAAATTTAGAAAAAATATATGTTTCCAGATACTTTTTCTTTAACATCATGATGTATAGATTTGATATTTGGTATATCAGTTTATCTAGTTGAGGTACAGATCAAATTCTAATTTGGTCCTGATTGGTTGATTTTGTACAGAGTTACAGTCCTTGGACCTTTTTTTAAAAGACATCAGTTTCTCCATCTTTTCTTTGCAATGCATGAACATGTTGATTTGATATTTTGTATATGATTGTATGCTTATAAATTACTGATTAAGTTTAATTTTGGTTCGTGTTGACTAATTTTTATACGACCGCAAAAATTTTGCGGTCGTATATTGGTATGGTGCTGGCGTCGTCGGCGTCGGCGTCTGTGGACAGCGTAACTTTGCTTCTAGTGGACGGATCATTATGAAATTTTAGTATGATGTATCTTGGCACACGCATAAACAGAGGTTTTAATTTTGAGCTGGTGGCCCCGCCCGTTTTTGAAAAAGGGGCGAAAAAGGGGTAAAATTGGGTATTTTCACATTTTTGACTGTAGAAACTTTATTAATTGTTGGATTTTGATGGGGTTTGTTTCAGTGTGCTCCTGAGAAAATTTCCAATCTGAAGTATGCCAGCAGATTTCACGTAGCATGTACCGCTTACGAGATAAATGGGGCCCAACAGGGGCAAATCTCAAAAAAAAATAATTTTTTTATTTTTAGTCCGATTTTGATGCAGTTTTTTTCAATGGATTCCTTGTGAAAAATTAATATGGCGCTCAGTTATTAGATTTTTGATAACTTGTTTCCTTTCCCAGCTATGAGGGGCCGAACGGGGCCAAAATTGCGAATTTGCAG
>MJUU01031773.1:3942-22078 GCA_002080025.1 Modiolus philippinarum | reverse complement strand
GAGAACGATTTACTTCAAATAAATTGAGTAGAAATTAGAGAAACAATCTCTAACATTGTTTTCCGGTTTATTACGACAATTTCTCACATCTCGATAGTTTAATTTTCACATTTTAAAGTTCTCGGATAAACCTCGAACTTTAAAATGTGAACATTTAACTATCTCGATGTGAGAAATATACGTAATAAACTGGAAACAATGTTAGAGACTATATTTACATGCACATTGTGAACATAATATGAAAATGGACTTGTTTATTGTTATTGAATTTGAATAAGGATGTACACCAGTAAGATTTGGAAAGATTGCTTATATTGTGCAATTACTTATATATTTTTTTTGTAGATGTACGTACTATTGTATTAACAGTATATATATCTAAGTTTGTTTATGTCCATAGCTTTTCTTTCTTTTGTTTACCTGTAAGTGTTTGTTTTCAGGGTTTTTTTGGGGGGTTTATTGTGATATAAATCACTTGTATATCTAGATGAAAAATAAAAGTATGTGGAGTAAATATATGCTTTAAACACAGCAAAGGTCTTCATAAACAAATAGGTCTTTTGCTTAAAGATACTGACCCCCATTAACCTTTTAAAAATAGATATAAATAGTATTTGTAAACAAGCAGAACACATTACAAAATAAATGATTTGCGTGAAATACACGTTGTTGATAATTAAACAATGGAGTTAGAAACAAATGCATCGCATTATGTGAGATAATGGGACAAACGACTACTCGATGATTTCTCACAACCATCGTTTGTGCAAACAACGGCATCCTTTGCTTTGTTCTTAATTTGTTAGAAACAAACAGTCTAAATGACTAATCCCATTGTCGTTTGTATCGTTTGTGTTAGAAACAAATACATTCTATGTAAAAGTACCAATTACAGGTAACACCTGGCCTAATCCAACAAAAAGTTTTTTTGATAACTAAGCAGATGGCATTGAGTCATAGATTTGGTGGTAATAGTGCAGTTTACAAGCAATGGGTAGCAGATCCTGTAAACAGAAATTTATGACTATCAAATAAGATTGATGCCTTTGGATTTTGAAATAATATGTTTACTGCAATTCTAATGTAACACAATCTTCTTGTCATATTTTTGTCCAAAAAAAAAAAAAAAAAAAAAACAACAACAAAATATGAAATTCTGCAAAACAATATGTCAACAATAATCTTTTTTGTTGAATATTTTTATATCAATGCAATACCAGAGCTTCTCTTGATGTGTATTTTCACAAACATGGAACATTTTATTTGTTTGCTGTATGCTTCAGAATGCAAAGATGTTCTAACCATATATAAACACATGGTTGTTTTGCTTTATTGATGAGATACAAAGGTCTTGTTTTGTATTTTCAAAACGGCTTCCAAATTGTGGCAAAGCACTGTACCTACTGTAGCCATAGTATGTAGATAGAGTATTTGATGGTTACTTTTAACCAATGAAATGGACTGTTACATATATATTGTATTTGAATATTTTCACTTCATCGCATGATAGTCATTGATGCTTATATATAAGAATACACTGAGTAGAGTTGAGAATTGTGAGTAGAGATATAGTTTTGTCATTGCCATTGTTACCCTTGTCCTACCTTGTCATGTTCAATAATTCGGAATTAATTGGTGATCACGAATTTAAGAATGGGATACACAAATATGAGAAAACAACTCAATTATGAAAAATTCACAAATCTATAAAGTGTAATTAACAGTCTCTTTTCCATAATATATAATTATCTTGGAAAAAATGTACCACTTTTATAGTATACAACCAAAAATATTGTTAACAAAGTTTTATTAGAGTTCAAATTGCGGCCACAATACTATGAAATTCTGATTGAAAATCTCTCGACCATTGAATATCATTTTTATGGGGGTGAAGTGACTGCCATTGAATAGAGCTTAATTTTAACACAGAGAATAAAAGGTAGTATATTTATAAAAATCATTATGTTTCAATTGTATAATCACGCTATTTAAAATAGGGACAGTACACCTAGGAATTTATTTTGTTAAAAGGTATGACTGTTTTGTTTGTTTGTTTGTTTTTTTTTAATAACAATTGTATTTAAGATTAGCAGATTTAAAATGAAAAGTATTTTATATGCAATATACCTGATGCTAAGTTTTCTTCTTACCACATGGACTTATGTCCTATGTAATAATGTATCTTCATCTAAATATATTTTGTTCATGGCCAAATTTTGACAATCTTATTTATTTTTCTTATAGAACTACACAGTAGTAGATTTACTGAGACCTAATTATTTCAATCTTCACAAAAGAAGTGATTTGGCGGACTACTTTTAAAAAATCTCTATAGGAGTTTTGTTTCGAGAATAAAAAATGATGATATATTGGTATGTAGATTTACATACTGATTCAGAGAAAGATGTAATATGCTCATAATACTTAAATATCCATTTTTCTATACCCCCACTGTCCTTCCAGGAAAGGTGTATGCTGTTTTCATTCTATGTGTGCGTGAAAGCTAGAGTAGGTGATGATTTGTTTTATCATGGTTTCTTTATATTGTTGTGTCGCCTGCGTTCACGCAGTGGCGACATATAGGGATCACTATCCGTCGTTTTGCGTAGTCATCATCGGCGGCGGCGTCGACTGCGTCGGCGTCACAAAAATTTCTGTCACAGTTTTCTCAGGAACTATGTATCCGAGCTTTCTGCAATTTGGCATGGAGTATCAGTATGGGGACCTATACCATGTAATAGAGTTTTGGATCTCTCGCATGCCAACTTCCTGTTTGACGGAACTTAGAATATTTTTTGGGTCTTGAAAATTTCTGTCGCATTTTCCTCAGGAACCACAGATCCTAGCCTTCTACAATTCAGAATGGAGTATCAGTATGGGGACCTATACCGTGTAATAGAGTTTGGGATCTCTTGCATGACCACTTCCTGTTTGACCAAACTTAGAATATTTTTGTTGATTGGTGTCACAAAAAAATTTCTGTCACATTTTAGTCAGGAACCACAATTCCCAGCCTTCTGTAATTTAGAATGGAGTATCAGTATGGGGACCTATTCTGTGTAATAGAGTTTTGAATCTCTGGCATGCCCACTTCCTGTTTGACTGAACTTAGAATATTTTTCGATTATTGAAAATTTCTGTCACGTTTTTCTCAGACACCATATATCCCTGCCTTCTGCAACTTGGCATGGAGTTTCAGTATTGGGACCTTTAATGTGTAAGAGGGTCTCGGATCTCTTGCATGCCCACTTCCTGTTTGACGTAACTTACTTTTAGAGTTATTACGCAGGCGACACATGTCTTCCGTGGAAGACTTACTACTAAGTTAAATGATACCAATCTAAAATTTTGTAACCAGTTTTTTGTGGGCATACTGTATTATAAGATTGGTTTTAACTATAGTCTGTATGATTCTACTTTCTTATTAGCTAATGTCTAGCTATAGCCCCGGCACCTGAATCGGTTTTCAGGGGCTTCGGCTACAGAGCTGCCGGGCGCGTCCCCAGGTGGTGGATAGGGGAATGCCCTGTCTATGCGGGGTAGTCAGGTCATAATACGGAAAGCCTGACCGCGAACCATTGTAGCCAAACTGTGTGGAGAAACGCCACGCTCCATGCAGTATAAAGACCCCTTCTATATTTCTCTAAAGAGAGCAGACGCACTGGGTGTCGTATTGAAGGCTAAATTTCCTGTCCCTACCCATTTCTCCAATTTTCCAGTGGCAGTCAAAAAGTCGTTGCCCAGGTTGTCCCTTCCACCTTTATTTCTTTCTTCTGATACTTTCAATTTTTGAATTGATTAACTTGTTCTCGTCCTGATATAGCTGAAATATTGCTCATTGGACGTTAAACTCCAACTAATCAATCAATCAATCTAGCTATAGCCAGTGTAGTCTTTTTCAACACATTTCCTCCATTTTCTATCAGTCATCCATCCTAAACTTTTCACTCAAAGATCTTTTCCATAGAAACAACATTTACAAATGGACCCAAACATGCTGACAATAGTTCTTTAAGTTTGTGCTCTAGATCTTTAAAGATAAATTTGGGAAGTTTGCAATTGATCCAAGATATCCTTCATGGCTGATACAAAACTTAAGATTGGATCCTATATGAAAACATTCAAAGCTATCCCCTTTGAAACAATAAAGCCAATCAGAACTAAAACTTGGCACAAGTATCCTTTGTTAGTACCCTTTACAAATTTGTCCAGCAAGTCCACAAGCCATCTAAGATGGCTGCCAGCAGAAATTATAGTTTAACATTGGAATAATAATAATAATTAATAAAAGATCTTCTCCTCTGAAACTACCTTGCCTATCAGAACTGAACTTGGTGACAATAGTCCTTTGTTTTCCCCTATCATAAATCTGTATGGCAAGTTCACACCTTGATCATTCAAGATTTCCACCATTAGAAAACATTAAATTAAACATTTGACCCTTTGAAAAACTTCTGAACATTGTCTCAGAAACAACAAAGCTAATTGGACCCAAACTTACCACACATATAAAGTCCTTGGGATGTCCAGCAAGTCAACAACCTATGAAAGATGGCTACTGGAAAAGAATATACATGAAGCTTTGGAGAACCAATTAAATAATATGCTCCACAGGAAATACATAGCTAATTGAAACAAACTTAGTTACATAGAAGGTTCCTTCAAACACAGGTATGTCAGATCTGCAGATGGCTGCCAGGAGGTAACATAGTTTAACATAGGATGCTTTCTGCAAAGCCGATTAGAATCAAACTTAGTCTGTCTTCTTTTCCATTTATAAAAAATCTTTGAAAGAATCCATTGCAGTTGCCCCTCTGTACTTCAAAGTATTTATGACAGTGTATATATACTTAGATTTACTGTTATGTGCAGTGTACTTATATATACAATTAAAGTAGTCATTTGTACAATTTATGACTTTTTCAAATACCTGAAGAAGTTGATTGGTTTTGTAAGCCAATTTTCCATAAATTATGACAAATTATGCTCTTTGAAAAATCTAGTCTTTTGAAGATATAAGAGATGTGCACCTCAATTTTTGGCAAAAAATATTGCATGGCATATTCATGGCAAAAATAATATGTCGAAGGTAAGCCTCAAAAGAGAATATACTCGTTTTCATCCCTCTGCTTTTCCATTTTGCCTACATGGTCAAATAAGCTCTATGCTTCATATTCTAGCAAACTTAATATTTTACAATGAACCAGCTTTCAAAATTCCAAACCTTTATGTTATGTCATTACTTTTATCATGTATGCTGCAAATCCTCATAAAATGAAAAATGATTTTGTAATTATTTATTGTCTGCAAAAGAGATTTGTCAGCAAATGTTGTGTTTCTCGTTTATCAAATGAAGTTGGCTTTTCTGTGCAGGGTGCCTTTTATTGCTTACACTTTTCTTCTTGTTCCTTAGAACTTTTATGTCATAGTGTAAAAATGTAGGCCCTTGCAGAAGTATCACCCAGTTTCTGTAGATTTTCAGTTATTTTGTTTATTTACTTGTGAATTTGTGAGTTTTTTGAATGCTGAAATAAAAAGCAATTTTAAAATAAGATAGATGCTCATTTTGATCAGATATATTCCATATAAAAACTAGAAAATATGTCCGTAAGACATGGATGCCCCATCAATAAATTTATTGTAAACAGATTAACCCAAGTCAATCATTGATAAAATAACTTCCCTGTCACTGAATTGGGATGAAATGCATCTTAGGTTAAAATGAAATACAAGAATTTTTCGTGGTGTACTATAAAAGTGGCCCTGGGTTTTGTAAGCCAATTTTCTATCACTAAAACAAATTTGGACTCTAAAAAATCTTTGTGTGTAGTCTTTTGAAGATATAAGAGATGTGCATAGTAGTTGAGAAATAGACTTGGATGCAAAACTTTACCAAAGTCATTGAAGCATAAAATGTAGGTCAAAGCCACCTAATTGCCAATGATTTGGGTAGTACTCATCAAAGCATTTAATTTGAGGAAAGATCATAGTCCTATAATGTGTAGTTGTTGAGAAATGGACTTTAACACAAAGCTTAACCAGAGTCACTCAAGCATGAAATGTAGGTCAAAGAGTCAAACTACCTAGTGAACTAAGTAGTACTATCAAATATCTACCTACTGGCCTACTATTATTGTTCTACCTCTTACAGTTTCTGAGAAATGTACCTTAACACAAAACTTAACCGGTGGTACGGTTGGAAGGACGGACAAGAATAACACTATATGCCCCTTCCACATTTGTGGACGGGGCATAAAAAAAACAGTAATTTCTTTCCAGTCTTTGATTCAACTGTATATGGCCCTTGCAGAAGTACTCTGCAGGCCTAGATATCCATAAGAATTTATCATAAGGCTGAAACCCTAATGTACAATTATTTTTGAAAGCTTACTGTCAGGCATAGAGTTTGACTAAACCATGGTTACAGGTGAGCAACACATGCTCTTAAAAGCAATGGTTTCAGGTGAGCAACTCATGTTCTTAAAAGCCATGGTTTTAGATGAGCAACACATGTGTTTTATATTTGTTGAAAAAGAACAGTTTTAACATTTCAATAAAAAGCACTTAGGACATTTTACAGGTAGACAAGACAATTAAAGACATAGGTTTGACCGCAACTTTATAGTACTTCAACACCTTGTATATTAAGTTTATTGCTTTTCAATGAGAAAGTTCTTTTATTACTTAAATCCAAACAGTAAAATGAATTTAGAACAATAGATGCTATTTTGGTATGTAAGTTTCTTACCACTGAACTCAGACTATGGCTTTATTTTGGGTTCACAGTAGAAACTGCAAGAATACAGTTTTCAAAAATCATGGAGGTTTTTGATGTTATTTTCATTTCTATATATAAACCCTCCACTTTTGGTAGAGGGTGTTCTGTGATTGGATGTCCTTCCGTCTGTCCATCTGTCTGTGTGTCCATAACAATTTTGTTTCGGACATAACTTTAAAATATATCTCTATGGATTTTTTAATGAAATTACAAGAGGTATCAAGGACACATATTGCTCTTAAATAGGGCCAAATACCAGCATTAAAGGTAAGAACACTTTGTGCTCAGTAAGTCAAAGGTCAATGTGACAAATATTTACAGCAAATAAAAAAATGGTCCAAAAATTCAGGTTTATGGAGAATAACTTCAGAATTAGTTTATAAATTTGCATGAAACTTACACAGATGAAAGCGTCAGATGTAAGGTAGATAAATGCTGATTTTGGTGTCAATAGGTTAAAGGTCAAGGTCACAAGTACTCAGAGAAATAGGTTTACTGTTGATTTTGATCTGAAAGATTTAAGCATTCATTTGCGAGACATACATTTCTTAAATCAAATTCGGGGAGGAGGAAGCAGGAGTATGTAGAAATGAGCATTGTTCAAGGTTTTACTTGTTTTTAGTTTAGTTATTGAGAAATTATTTACAGAGTGGTGTAATGTATCATATAGATTTGATTTAATGTATTAAACTAAATAATTTTTAAGAGTTACTTTTCAAAACTGAATGAAAAAGTAACCATATAAATTGTGAGCATTTGTCTGAATTGTCAGAAAATTATTTCTTCAAAGAAAACATGCTTTAGTTGTGTATTGAAAATATTTATGAATGGCTACAAAACAAACACATTTAAACCTTCAATAGATTTGTGGATTTCAATAGACAAATATTTTCAGCCATGCTTTATTTACCAGTAACATATGTTTGAATAATCTCTAACTTAGTCTTGAGGGTATTGGATTACTTGAGATGTTTTGACTGTTTGATGTAATCAGTCCTTTTATGGCACTGCTAAAATTTGGGATCATATGTTACTGGACAGTGTTCATTGAAATTTCATTTTTATAGCCTTGCCCAAGGAAATTCAAGGAGAGGGGATATAGTGTTTGTCCCCTTCATTTGTCCATTTTTCTTTCGTCTAATCACAAAGTTTAAAACCATATATCTTTTGAGTAACAAGTGATGGGTGGATGGATGCATCTTGGAAAGTGCTTGAGGTTGATATCTAAATTAGGTGTATTTGACCTACATTTCATGTATGAATGACACAGGTTAAAGTTTTTGTAAGATTCAGATCTGGCATACTACAACTCTTAGAGGAATAATATTTTGAGTGTAGATGAGTCATGTGTTGTTACAAAGCTGGAGATAAAAAATGATTAAGTCACCTTGACCTACATTTCATGCACGAGTGATTCTAGTTAAAGGCTTTGTAAAGTCCATATCTCAGACACTTCAACTCTTAGAGGAATAATATTTTGTCTAGAGGTGTGTCTTGGATAGTCTTAACTCCAGATATTACTCTATTTAATTGACTTGACTGGTCATGGGTCAATTATATCAGAATAATTCGTTTTAAACTTACCTACAAGACAGAGAAAATCAAGCCATTCCCAACCTGTTCAATATATTTGAGTAATAAATGTTAAGTCACCTTGACCTACATTTCATGCATGAGTGACTTTAATTAAAGTTTTTATGAGAGTCCATATCTCAGATACTACAACTGATAGAAGAATAAAAGATGCATCTTGTACAGTGACATTAAAGCTCCAGATAGAAATTAGGTCACTTTGACATACATTTCTTTCATGAGTAACTTATAGTGACTCATAGAGAAATAGTATTTTGTCAGTAGATTCATCTTGTATAGTCTAAAATTTGTCATAATTGTAGGTTTGTTTACAGCAGTTTTCTCATCCAAAGGGAGGTAACCCTTCTAAGTGCCAATGCATATATTATGCAACTACAGAAATAGCACAGAGATATCTGAGTTTTTACCTTTGTTTCTGTATCAGCAATCAAACAGCTTATTACATTTAGTTCTAAATTTTACAACAAATGATTGTGATTTGAAGATTTGTTATCTGTAATAAATATTAAACAAAATTCACTGTCACTCTTTGTACAAAAATGTTTGAAAAGGAAACAGGATTTAACTACTAATATTGTTTTATCTTTATCAAACTGTATTGATTTGCATCTTTAAAAGATATCGGGTTACGTAATAAACAGTGGTATGGCATTGCAATGCGGCATACTGTAAAATATGGTATGGTATGATGGTATGGTACAAATACTACCATACCATGGTACAGTGGTATGGTATGACGGCATGGTACCATGGTATGGTACAAATTTTCGTACCATGGTACGACTTCATGGTATGAACCATGGTATGGTATGATTTTTTTTTTCTTCTCCATTTTTCCCCTTTAGTTTGTAAGGGCAAATTAAACATACAAAGCAATCAATCACAAATGAAAACCAAGAAAATGAGCCATCTCGATGTAATAACTTTAAAAGTATAAATGCATCATCCAAAATTTGGTTGTTGGTATTATGGTATAAACGGGTTAAAAATTTCACAGCTTGAATTTTAATGACTGTATTCAATGTTTTATATGAAAAAAAAAACAAGATCAATTCCAATGGCGGCACCCCAATTCAAGTTCACAAAGTGTTTCGAACATCTATTTCGACTAATTAGACTATTGATAATTGGTCATGGCCAGGTTCATCATCAGGGGCCCAAGCCAAATTGCTAAGTAGTAAGATCTGACAAGTAATGACATAGAATAGAATATTTATTGTTCCAAAAGGGAATAATTACATGATATAAATGTAGCATACAATACATAAATTGTTACATATGTAAGAAGAGTAAAATTACAATGTAGTTTTACACCATCTATGATTTTCATTGTTATATATACGGCAGGGCAGGGACAGAGTTACCCGAATTATATAATGTAGATATATGTTTTATTTATTATCTTTTATTGAAGATCATCATATAAGGGGCTCTCTTTTTTATACGACCGCAAAAATTTTGCGGTCATATTATGTTATGGCGCAGTTGTCGGCGTCGGCATCTGTGGCCAGCATAATTTTGTTTCTAGTGGACGAATCATCTTCAAATTTCAGTATGTGGTTTCTTGGCATAATGGCTATCCCGGGTTTTAATTTCAGGTTTATGGCCCCACCCGTTTCAGAAAAAGGGGCCAAAAAGGGGTAAAATTGGGTATTTTTGTGTCTGTGGACAGCATAACTTTGGTTCCAGTGAACAGATCATTTTCAAATTTTAGTATGATGTTTCTTGGCACATGCTTTAGCCCAGGCTATAAATTTATGTTCCTGACCCCGCCCGTTTAAGAAAAAGGGGCCAAAAGGGGTTAAATTGGTTGTTTTCACATATTTGACTGTAGAATCTTTATTATTTATCGGATTTTGATGGGGTTTCTTTCAGTAAACTCCTTAGAAAATTTCCAATCTGGAATATGCCAACGGATTTCACGTGGCATGTACCGTTCACGAGATAAATGGGCCCAAAAGGGGCGAATTTCAAAAATTTCATTTTTTTATTTTTAGTCTGATTTTGATGCAATTTTTTCCAAAGGATTCCTAAAGAAAAATTATCGAGCGCTTTACTATTAAATTTTTGTAACTTGTTTCCTTACCCAGCTATGAGGGACGAAGGGGGCCAAAATCGTAAATTTACAGATAACCAAAAAATTTTATTTTTCATTGGATTTCGATGGGATTTTTTTCTTTGGATTCCTCTTGATGTAAGCTTTCAGTACTATATCAACGGATTTGGCGTAGCTCTTACCGTTTCCGAGCTATGAGGGGCTGAAGGGGCCAAAATTGTAAATTTACAGATAATCTAAAATTTTCATTTTTCGTCAGATGTCGATGGGATTTTTTTCTTTGGATTCCTCTTGATGTAAGCTTTCAGTAGTTTGTCAAAAGATTTGGCGTAGCTGTTACCGTTTCGGAGCTATGAGGGGCTGAAAGGGGCCAAAATTTTAAAGTTACAGATAACCTAAAATTTTTATTTTTCATCGAATTTCGATGGGATTATATTCTTTGATTCCTCTTTACGTAAGCTTTCAGTTATATGTCAGTGGATTTGGCGTAGCTCTTACCCTTTCCGAGCTATGAGGGGCCGAAGGGGGCCAAAATCGTAAATTTACAGATAACCTAAAAAATTTATTTTTTGTCGGATTTCGATGGGATTTTTTTCTTTGGGTTCTTCTTGATGTAAGCTTTCAGTAGTATTCAACGGATTTGACATAGCTCTTGCCTTTCCCGAGCTATGAGGGGCTGAAGGGGGCCAAAATCGTAAATTTACAGATTACCTTAAATTTTTATTTTTCATCGCGTTTTGATGGGATTTTTTTCATTTGATTCCTCTTGATATAAGCTTTCAGCATCATGTCAATGGATTGGGCGTAGCTCTTACCATTTCTGAGCTATAGAGGGTCAAAGAGGAATCATAAGGAGTCATAAGGGCTAATTTTTATTTTCCCTAGTTTGTGTCCAGCTAATTACTTGGTCAATCTCCTTATTGCGTCCATCTAATTATTGTGACAAGCTCTTTCCTATGTCCATACTCACTTTAAATTACACTTTTTCAAATTTCAGTGGACGACATGCTGCGGTCGTATCATGCTGCGCTCGGCTTAGCCCTTTATTTCTTTTTACACCTAGTGATCTAGTTTTAGATGAAAGCTAGCTTGTATTCTTAAATTTTTGAAGATTCAGTGGTAGCCATTTACATTGTTTAGCAGGTTGGGGTATAATACCCCAAACAGGGTATATTTTTACAGTGATAAAATCACTTATTTCTGAATTTCGACTTTTTACTCGAAAGGGCAACATTTTTTTTTTCAAAAGGAAATATGTAGCTATTATGATGGCCTATGAAATTTGCATTTTACATGGGCACATAACTTTTTGAAAACTAAAAATTTGAATGTATATATTTTTGGAAAAATATTACTATTGATATTATACCCCAAATGGGTGATTTTCCCCAACCTGTTTAGGGGAGAAACATATTCACCCACTGTTTTTGTCACATGCAATCAATACCCTTGAAGAACTGTGGCGTTTCTTAATTATCCTAAATATACAGTTTGCAGAACTTACAAAACAAATGAGAACCCCGGGAATGAGAAAAGATGATTGCTTCATAATGTCTTTATTATTTTTTTACCCTTTATTTTAACTCAATGTGAAAAAAAATTCATACCATACCATGGTTAATACCATGAAGTCATACCATGGTACGAAAATTTGTACCATACCATGGTACCAATTCGTCATACCATACCACTGTACCATGGTATGGTAGTATTTGTACCATACCACCGTACCATACCACATACCATACCATATTTTACAGTATGCCTTGCAATGCAAGGGTATTCAGAATTTTATCATTTAATGGTTGGAAGATTTAATTCATTTTGATGTATCTGTAATCTGATATTTTGCTACAAAAAATTGAGGTGGATTATTACAGAATTCAGAGAATTTCAGGTTTATTTCCAAATAGATATTGATTTTGATTAAATTTGTGTGAATATTAATATGGTTTTAAGGATGAAATTTGAATATGGGAGACATGTAACCTGTAATATAGATTATAGGTTTAGGTGAGATTTAGATTAATCAAAAGGACAACAGCTTTAAAGGAAAAAAAGAGGTAATTGTATATGCTCTCTTGAATAACTGACTCACCTGCAGCTGCAACTAATATAGATTTTGAGTTAAAAATATACATCTGGATCGAAGTTCAAGACTTTATAGTAAATGAAATGGCTTTTTAAGTTCACAATATTTTTCACCTGTGTAAGAAATTTGGTCTTTTCTTGAATTGAATGCAGTGAAATGAGGCCTAAAAAAATACCTGTGTTTCCGGTAACACTCTTCAAACTTAGGGTCGGTAGGTAGGCATTTTTTTTTCCAAAACTTTTAACATATACATATAGAGAGTAACTTCTGGACTTTAAAAATTGCCAAAAAAATATATTTTTTTTTTTTTACAAAAGTGAATTATGCTGATTTGAAATGTTGATGGAATGTGAGTACTCATTTCTTCAAGATAATATGGCATATAGCAAGTTTGTTTATGTGTTACCTTCAACTTTATTCTCAAGGTCAGAATATTACTTTGTTAATGACAAAGTTATGTCAAGGCTATAATGTTTTTGTCTTTTTAGATATGCTTGAGTTATTTTGCATTTAAGTAGATTAATCAAGGCAATTTTAAATTAAAATTAAAATGGTTGATGACCCTTGACATTGAACTTTGCAATCAATAATTAATTGCTTTTCAAGGGAACCAAAATAGATGGATGTGATCTATATTATATATACATTTTGTAGTTACTCTCCAAAATATTTTAAAATCCATGCAGAATTATCATTCCCACCTGACGATGATCTTTACTCAAAAAGTTATCTGTGCTCAGACTAATAAATATAGGAACTGCTCTGTCTTAAATGTCAGATATCCAGGGTCTTGTTTCTTGGGGATTCGGATGTTACGTTTGTCCCTGAATTGTTCGTTTGCAGACTGACTGTTCGATTCTCACCTACTTTACTGATATAAATGAAGATGTACAATGTAGAATGGTTTGTACATGAATTATGTCTATGGAAGTTGAGTTATCTTAGGATGAGTTGTACTTTTTGTCTTGCCTGCAATGAAAGTCGCTTTAGCGAGACATAGGCGTGCAAAGTATGACGACGGCAACGGCGTTAACTTTTACTACATACAGGATATTTTGAAAACCTTTGATGTAGGAACATCATATTTGGTCCAGTGGTAGTACTAATCAATTGCTACCTGACGGACATAACGTCATGTGACCTTGACCTCAATTTCACTGTCTAGTGGCCACGTTAAGTTTTTCTGCTTAAGTCCATTTCTCAATAACTAGAAGTGGAAGGCTGATAATATTTGGTATGTAGTCTGGGTAGTACATGTCAGTCTGGCAGATGACTTTTGTCCTTGACCTCAATTTCACGGTCTAGTGGCCATGTTAAGTTTTTCTGCTTAAGTCCATTTCTCAATAAATATAAGTGGTAGGCTGATAATATTTGGTATGTATGTTGGTCTTGGGTAGTACATGTCAGTCTGGCAGGTGACTTTTGTCCTTGACCTCAATTTCACGGTCTAGTGGCCACGTTAAGATTTTCTGCTTAAGTCCATTTCTCAATAACTAGAAGTGGTAGGTTGATAGTATTTGGTATGTAGGTTGGTCTTGGGTAGTAGTCATGTCATTCTGGCAGGTGACTTTTGTCCTTGACCTCAATTTCACGGTCTAGTGGCCACGTTAAGATTTTCTGCTTAAGTCCATTTCTCAATAACTAGAAGTGGTAGGTTGATACTATTTGGTATGTAGGTTGGTCACGGGTAGTACATGTCAGTCTGGCAGGTGACTTTTGTCCTTGACCTCAATTTCACGGTCTAGTGGCCACGTTAAGTTTTTCTGCTTAAGTCCATTTCTCAATAACTAGAAGTGGTAGGCTGATAATATTTGGTAGGTATGTAGGTTGATCTTGGGTAGTACATGTCAGTCTGGCAGGTGACTTTTGTGTTTGACCTGAATTTCACAGTCTAGTGAGCATGTTCACTTTTCTGATTAGTTCACTTAGATTTCACATCAATTTAGAGGCCAGCAGGGATGGGCGAGACATCTTTTAGGGTCTTCACTTGTTATATCTAGGAAAATAATGTATTTAGAGTTCATATATCAAATGAATTATTCTGACTTCAAGTTGTCTGATTATATGGGAAGCAGCTTTACACTATAGTTGTTAAAAATGAGTCTAATATGCTCTCACCAATTCCACAACACCACCAAGTTGAGAAAACTTATATAGAAATAGATAAATTTCCACATTCGACGTTTTGTATTAAACAGTTTCAATGTGAAATAATATATGTTCAAAAATGAAACAAAAACATGAAAA
The DNA here is from genome assembly GCA_002080025.1 of Modiolus philippinarum. Lineage (NCBI taxonomy): Eukaryota > Metazoa > Mollusca > Bivalvia > Mytilida > Modiolidae > Modiolus > Modiolus philippinarum. The sequence goes on along the minus strand of MJUU01031773.1, from coordinate 7,312 downwards.
ATATCTTCCATATCATTAAGATTGCACATGATTATTCATTATGTTTGGCTTTGCAGCAAAGAGAAGGGTCATTTTGTAATAGAACACTATACTAACATAGCAATTTAATTTTTTGGTATTTAAACTATTGTGATATGAGGTTCATAGTTATGTATTTTTTAACCTGTGATTTCTCCTCATTTTGTAAACCTTTGATATATTTGAACAATCAGTTTAATGAAAACTATACTACTTTTTATTGACTTCTCTGATTGTTTGTTAAATACAAACCACCTTTTTATTGAAAGCAAATTATTTATATTGGTATAGTTATGAGAAACTATGGGTATATGTTTTATATAAAGTGATATAAAGAATTAGAAAGGAGATTCATTATGGGGTCAGTTATCAGGTAACAGTCATTTTCAGAAACCTTAATGCATATATATGAAATATAATGTACTACAATTAAACCACACATGTGTGCTTTATGGATAGCATTCAATTATAAAGCTCCTCAAAATTTCCGGATTTCTATTTTAATTAACTTACAGTTATCTCCCTTTGATTTATTATGATGTATAGATCAATAGTTTTGAGTCAAATACAAAAGTCCCTAACTTTATTGCATTCCCTAAATGAGTGTTATGTTGAACTTTCCCTGTACATATACAGTTATTTGTTCCATATAATTCGGTTACATTTCCAAATGGTTCAGCAGTCAGTGGAGGACTTAATAATGAATTTACAATGGTATCTGACAGCTCATGTGGTATACAATCCAATTTAGATTTTTCAATGCAAATATGATTGCCTTCAGTTTTACAGTGTGCCAGGTGCTGTTAACAGAGCAGGACATGCTTTACCCTTCGGGAGCACCTGATGTCAGTTTCATAGGAGTTCTGACACACTGTGAGCTAGTGTCTTGATTTTGAAGGTTGTATTTTTATACCCCCACTACATAGTAGTGGGGGTATACTGGTTTACCTCCGTTCTTTCGTTCGTTTGTCCGTTCGTTTGTTCGTTTGTCCATTCGTTCGTCTGTCCATAACCACACTTTTCTCAGCAACTACTTTACAGAATGAAATCATATTTTGGCAAAAGCTTTCTCATGATGGTCCGATGTATATATACAGATTTCAAGGTTACCGCTTAAGTACTTCCTGTTTGCCAAGACTTCATTGTTTTTTTTATTGTTGTACAGCATATGGAATTTTTCGTCACAATTTTTTCTGAAACTGTAAGTGGGATTCAATTGTTGTTTTGCACAGAGCTTCCTTATGGTCCAATCTATCGTGTATTCGGATTTCAAGGTTGCGCCATTGGCAAGACGTCATCGTTTTTCATTATTGTACAATATATGGAATTTTTTTTCACAATTTTTTCTAAAACTGTAAGAGGGATTCATTTGTTGTTTCGCACAGAGCTTCCTTATGGTCCAATCTATCTTGTATTCCATTTTCAAGGTTATGTGATAAGCACTTCCTGTTTGCCTAGACCTCATTGTTTTTCATTTTTGTACAATATATGGAAGTTTTGGTCACAATTTTTTCTGAAACTGTAAGTGGGATTCAATTGTTGTTTTGCACAGAGCTTCCTTATGGTCAAGTCTATTGTGTATTTTGATTTCAAGGTTAAGTCATAAGCACTTCCTGTTTTCGGAGACATCATTGTTGTACAATATAGGGAATTTTTTGTCACAATTTTTTCTGAAACTGTAAGTGGGGTTCAATTGTTGTTTTGCACAGAGCTTTCTTATGGTCCAATCTATTGTGTCTTCGGATTTCAAGGTTACACCATAAGCACTTCCTGTTTGCCGAGACGTCATTGTTTTTCATTGTTGTACAATATATGGAAGTTTTCGTCACAATTTTTTCTAAAACTGTAAGTGGGATTCAATTGTTGTTTTGCACAGAGCTTCCTTATGGTCCAATCTATGGTGTATTCTGATTTCAAGGTTAAGTCATAAGCACTTCCTGTTTGCTGAGACATCATTGTTTTTCATTGTTGTACAATATATGGAATTCTTTGTCACAATTTTTTCTGAAACTGTAAGTGGGGTTCAATTGTTGTTTTGCACAGAGCTTCCTTATGGTCCAATCTATCGTGTATTCAGATTTTAAGGTTACATCATAAGCACTTCCTGTTTGCTGATATGTCATAGTTCTTCATTGTTGTACAATATATGGCATTTTTGTTACAATTTTTCATGAAACTGTAAGTGGGATTCAATTGTTGTTTTGCACAGAGCTTCCTTATGGTCAAATCTATCATGTATTCAGATTTCAAGGTTATGTGATAAACACTTCTGGTTTGCAAAGACGTCATTGTTTTTCCTTGTTGTACAATATATGGAATTTTTCGTCTCAATTTCTTTTGAAAATGTAAGGCAGATTCAATTGTTGTGCAGACAGTTATAGTTGAACATGTTGGTTACTAGAATTATATCATTGTGTTTATACTTGTATTGTGTCCACACTTGTACAGTGTCCACAACTCTGTTGTGTCCCTATACAATTAAATTTGCACTTGCCACATTGATTCAGGGTTCAATGAGGGGGGTATATCAGGCTGCCATTGGGCGCCAGCTCTTCTTGTTTCTGGGTTGTTTTGCAGTCTAACATCATTGTTTTCTGTGTTCTTGTTTTTGCCATGTCTTTGGACTTCCATTTTTAGCTCACCTGGCCTAAAGGCAATGTGAGCTTTTGCCATTATTGGCGTCCGTCGTCCGTCCGTCCGTCCGTAAACTTTTCACATTTTGGCTATCTCCTCTGAAACCACTGACCCAATTTCAATGAAACTTTACAGGAATGATGTATGGAAGGTCCTTTACTTAGTTTGCCGAAATTTTTCTGATCCGCCAAAAAACATGGCCGCCAGCGCTGAACTTAGATTTAACATTGGACCCTATGGGAAAAGCAAATATTTGCTATCTCCTCTGAAGTTACCGAAGCAAATGGAACCAAACTTTACAGAAATGATGTATGGAAGGTGTTTTACTTAGTTTGCCGAAATTTTTTCGATCCATGAAAAAACATGGCCGCCAGCGCAGAACATAGATTAACATAGGACTTTATGGGAAAAGCAGCTATCTCCTCTGAAGTTACTGAAGCAAATGGAACCAAACTTTACAGGAATGATGTATGGAAGGTCCTTTACTTAGTTTGCTGAAATGTTTCCGTTCCGCCAAAAATCATGGCTGCCAGCGTTGAACTTAGATTTAACATTGGACCCTATGGGAAAAAGCATATATTTGCTATCTCCTCTGAAGCTACTGAAGCAAATTGAACCAAACTTTACAGGAATGATGTATGGAAGGTCATTTTCTTAGTTTGCTGAAATTTTTTCGATCCGTGAAAAAACATGGCTGCCAGCGCAGAACATAGTTTAA
>MJUU01031768.1:141030-152704 GCA_002080025.1 Modiolus philippinarum | reverse complement strand
AAAGTTAAAATTACTAAGAATAAAAGTGTGAAATATAGTAAGTTTACTGAGCCTATCCAAAAAAGAGCCCAAACGTTTTAAAACATTGAGTTGCTGTGAAGCCTTCCTGCAGATCGAGCTGATATGAGAATCAAAATTCACCTGATAATCGATTTCAATGCCTAATAATATAACTGTTTTTTCACATGTAAGATTAGAATTTTCAATTTGTATAGAAAGATTTTTAGTTTGAACAATCACAAAGCAGATAAATGTAAGTAAATTACAGTAGGTGCAGTTATGGTCTGTGATATTTTTCATCTCAGTTTATGTTATTGAACACTGTCCATTACGTTAACGATCTCTTAGTTCCCATGACAAATGAAGATGGCATGATTCATATTGAACATGAAAGCCCATTAGGACATTGTGATCACTGTGTCTTAGCCTTTAAGTATGAATGTTACTATGAGGTGGACGTGAAGGCAGCACAAAAGTAGAACTTCTTTAAGGGAAACTATACAGAATACATCGGCAAACGAATACCGAAGGGGAAATTCTAAAATCATAAATCCAACATCACGGCAATTCACAGCAACACGAATTGAGACAGTATGACAAAGACAAAACAAATAAAAAAAAATGAACAAGAACGCCACAAAACTAAAGCACTAGTAGTGTGAACCCCTATAAAACTGAGGTATCATCAGGTGCTCCGGAAGGGTAAGCATGATCTGCTCCACACGTGGCACCCGTCACACAGCCGCAGTTACAATATGATGTTGAAATATCTGTATGTTTGCTTTTTGGTTATTGTCATTTTCTAACCCGTAGACAAAACCAATTGAAATTCATGGTGCATGTTACTTCTCTAACCCTCAAACAACACCAAGTTGAAAATTTGAAAAGCATTTGTGTATCTCTTAAGTTTCGGCAGACAATTACAAGGACAAATCTTTACTACAAGCATAATCGACGAAGACAAAACTAAAAAAGTAACAGTCTGATATAGAAGACAACACAGACAACAAAAGCACTGACAGTGTGAACTCTCACTGAAAACCGAGAGTACCACCAGGTGTTCCGGAAGGGTAAGCATGATCTGCTCCACGCGTGGCATCCGTCACACTGCCAGTGAAAGGTCCGGATTTGTCACAGTCGGTGTTAGTCAGTCCGGTAACAAACTCTGGATCTACCCAGAAATGTCTGTTCTCATTTGTGAAACAAAAACATTGCAATGGCGAATTAAGTTTGCAGAACCAATATCCCGTTACCAATTTTCTATTAAAATAACATAGAAGGGTAATGGAAAACTTTTTAACCCTTTGTTGTAAAATTATGGTAATGAATGGCACGAAGCGGCAAAAAATTAGCTTTCCATTAGTGTATGCCATGTCATCCTTTAACATTTACTTAAGAAGATATTTGGAGAAAAGTCACGGCAAATTTCGTTGTGGCTACTTTAGTAAAGTATCTGAACGTTGAACACGAATTCTAGTAAACTGGGTTCCTGTTGTGTTACGCTGGGCCAAGCTTGGCGACACCAACGAGCGTAACTTGTGGAACGGCGGACCAGTTTAGAATTCTAGTTGTCTATAGTAGTTAGTGTAGCGAAACTCTTTATTCCAAGATACTCATCTCCTTCATTGATACTGCGCATGGTCCTGGGAGATATTCGTATGGCACGCCGTTTTCATATTTACTCGCTATTTAAGATATCTCATATAATATATAAGATATCTCATATAATATATAAGATATTTCATATATTATATAAGATATCTCATATAAATTCAAATATATGAGATATCTTATATATTATATAAGATATCTCAATGAATATATAAGATATCTTATATACTTGTTGTGAATTTGGGAATTATATTACCTATACCATTTTGTACATTTTGACGTTGCTTTACTTCCCGTATTTTTATGTCATTGTTTGTGACGTCATGTAATTGTTGTCTGAATGTTATGATAGAACTTTGAGCTGTGTGGATGTGATGTTCTTGTTATTGTGTTTTATAGCCTGTATATTGGAAATGATATTTTTATATTGGATGTTCACTGTTTAAGACCGCTCGACTATGGACTATGAATTTTGGATATGAATTTAACCAAATTTTATTACACTGGTGGCAGCGAATATAGAAACGTAATCTACGCTAAGCAACTGTTTGTGTTTTAGACTGGATACATATTCTTTAAAGGAGGGAGGAGTTTGTATTCTGTACAGTGTAGGTAACTTTTTTATACTTTGTCCATGCAGTTTAAAAAAATAACCGAATTAATTTATGAGCAATTGCTGACCATGAGCACTAAAGATAACTGATATCTAAAGTGCATTAACTATTTACGATGTCTACAGCACTAAGGATAAATTGGAATCAAAGGTGCATTTAGTTTTTGCCGTCTTTATGTGATGTCTTGATGACAATATAATAGACATCACCGGTATGGAATATTCTGATCATTTATACACTGAGCAACATCGAGCTCTTTTAGAATTTGATGGTACCAGTATGTTTGAAGGATTTTGGCTTCAATTCTCTGTTTTTGCAAAAAGGTATAACTGGTCTTATGAAGACGTTTGTTATAATCTGATTATTTCTTTAAGAGGCAAAGCCCTAGAGTATGTATCATTTTTACCAGAGGAAAAAATTCATGATGTGGATCTCCTGTACTCAGCACTAAAGCGTCGTTTTGGAGATTTAGAAACGGCTGAAATGTGTAGATCTAAACTAAGACAAATAATTATGAACAATCATGAAAGTATCCAAGAATACGTTTGCAGAGTAGAGAGATACGTGCGGAAAGGTTTTCCTGGTGTAGATGAACAGTTACTAGTTCAACTCACAATAGAACATTCATTATACGGATATAAAGATTCAGACATAAGTTATAGGTTTATGATAAGTAAACCGATGTCAGTGGACGAACTTATAAGGGAAATAATTTGGCAGGAACACTGCAAGGAAAGTTTTCAAAATGATAAACAGACATCTATGAAGGTTGAAAACTTAAGTGGTAAATATAATGTTAATCAAAAGAAAAAGGGAAGAAATAGAGGGAGTAAGAGTATTTTAAAATGTTGGTACTGTAAGGAACCAGGACATATCAGGAAGCAATTTAATGTAGTAAAAGACAGATTAAACAGCAGCCAGTGCGAAGGATGTCCAACATTATAAGGACCAGCGAAAATGATTCTGAAGTTACAGTAAAGAATGCAATAAACATTTCATGTGAGGAACAAGATATGTGTCGTACTGCTAATGATGAAGAATACTTGTCATGTTGTGAAATAAATTTGGTTACATGTAATGATGATGTTGAATGCTTGGAAGCTGTTGAAAGCAACAATGTTATGGAGTCAGTTAATGGAGAAGGATCTTTGGAAACTCCAAGTGTTAGAACAGATAATTGGCATGTTTCTGATTTGGAAAATTTTAGAGACTCTGACAAAGTTATAGATGTCATGTCTTCCATGGTTAAGTGTAATATTAATGATGGATTCGCATTACTCCTATATATCAAAAGTATGCAGATGTGCATGTATAACGAAGCAAGACAACAAAGTTTTGTAAACATATATGTGCTGAATATGTTGTGGATATTTTTCATTCAACCACTGTTTATTCCTAAATCATTTCAATGATGTGGACTTGACAATGATGGAACAAACTAATACATATGAAATAATTGATTATAGGTGAATCTTCAGTTATTCATGTATATTTCATAGATGTTTATGGCATTTCGGGGACGAAATCTTTCAAAAAGGGGAGTAGTGTTGTGAATTTGGGACCTATATTACCTATACCATTTTGTACATTTTGACGTTGCTTTACTTCCCGTATTTTTATGTCATTGTTTGTGACGTCATGTAATTGTTGTCTGAATGTTATGAAAGAACTTTGAGCTGTGTGGATGTGATGTTCTTGTTATTGTGTTTTATAGCCTGTATATTGGAATGAATGAAGATTAAATGATATTTTTATATTGGATGTTCACTGTTTACGACCGCTCGACTATGGACTATGAATTTTGGATATGAATTTAACCAAATTTTATTACATACTAATAGAGATATATTATATATTATATAATATATCTCTTTTGAAAGTTTAATATCGATATCTTATATACTAATAGAGATATCGTATATAACATATAAGATGTCTCATATATGATATAAGATATCTTATATATTAATAGAGATATCTTATATAATATATAAGATATCTTATATATTTAAGAAGAGACATGGTTCCGCTGTAAAGTCTCTTGAAAATATGACGGGTAGATATTGGATCAGTATCAATGCAAAGTAAAAAAATGTAATATTGTACACTTAGCACGTAATCAATGTAAGACCGGAGATACAATCCTAATCCCATAGATGGCTGGATACTGGCTCAGTACCAATAAAATAATACAAAAGTTAATAAATTAAATAAGACAAAACAATTTTAGGGTTAGGGTTAGATCATTCACATAGACGAGTAGATTTTGGGTTAATATTTATCTGAGGATCAAGCCTTTAAAATAGGGGGTTCCGGTCGATTTTTTGACAATTTTTCCTAGAATCTTCACAAAATCCAAAAATTTTACAGCAAGGGAAGGGGTCCTACCCACGGAACCACCGGTCTGAATCAATAAAACAATTTCTAAAGACCGTGCCAAAATATGTCTTCTGGTTTCTTATAACTGTCAAGCTAAACAAGAAAATCGGTACATAATTTTTTGATTTGCTAAAAAAAATTAAGCCTATGATCGAAGTCTTCATTTTAACTGCTTTCAAATATATAAGATATCTCATATAATATATAAGATATCTCCTTTATTATATAAGATATCTTATATAATTTTAACATATAAGATATCTTATATAGCATATGAGATATCTTATATATTAAAGGAGATATCTTATATATTATATGAGATATCTTATTTACTAAATAAGATATCTTGATAAATATACATATAAGATATCTCATTTAATATATAAGATATCTTATTTAATATATAAGATATCTCATATAATATATAAGATATCTTATTTAATATATAAGATATCTTATATATTATATGAGATATCTTAAATAGTGAATGAATATGAAAACGGCATGCCATATCAGGCCATATATTCGCCACATATCATCATGTTAGACGACGTGAAATAAATCAAATTACAAATGGGTGCAAATATGAATAGTCCTGTGTTAAAATCCGTGAATCTAACAAATACACTTATACAATTTTGCGACTAAATCATTTTAACACATTAAATTTGGAGATCCGAGAAAAAGCATGTTCCGGAATTTGTTATCATTAATTTAAACCTTTCTCTGAATTTATGTTGCATTCTGGGATCAAAGTCGTCTGCAACATGGTTTGTTCATTTCATTTTGTGTAATATTTCAGTTTTATTAGGCCTTCCTGCGCTACAGGTATGAAAATGAATGAATCTGAAACCTCTATGTTAAAAGCCACACAGAACCGTCTTCGTATTCAGTTGAATCCGAAATGTTGAGTATTTTGTTTTGTGTGACTTACGGCAATGACATTGTACACAAAACCTGACACAAATGTGTAAAAAAATCTTATCATATTGGAACCGATTTTCGACTTAGGACCAAAACCGATTCTGCTTAAATAAATAGACGGAAGTCAAAACAAAACTGGTTCCTGGAAACAAATCGATACCAACAACAGTATCAGGTCAATGGAGAAACTCGAAATCCCTAAAATAAAAGAAGACCTCGATTTTGATATTTGCCAGGTGAAAAAATGTTATTTGGCATGTTTGTGTGTATCATGCAAAATATCATGTATGGGGCCCAAGGATATATGGTGCATGCAAATCAAGAAATGAAACAAATGTGCTTCATGCAGCCAGAGACATATAATTAAAGAGATTGGCAACTCTACTATCACCCCATATAAATCACAACAAACATGATACAGCCACACCAGAACTTCTTAAACTAAATTTAATTTAGTCGACATATATCTAAACCGAAAAGTGAACTGTTCTCCTTAATAATTTTATTGTACAGTTTAGAAAATTTGAATGAAAAATATTAATAAACAAAAAAGTTATTGGGAAAAAAGAGGAGACTTCGTGTGGAAATTTCTCGAGTTGTGTCCCATGTTGACTTTTGAAACTCCTCTTTTATTTCCGTGATTAGAACTTCCTAGTTATGAAAACTGGAAAGTATTTTACCTTGTTGGTAGAGTTTAAATACTTTTATTATGATATATCCATGTTTTATCGAGACATTAGTGATTTATTGCTGTGAAGTGGAAGTTTTATTGAAGTCTCGATGGCGGCGAGATTTCCCGAGAATTCGTAATGTTGCCAATCTCTTTAATTATATGTCTCTTATGCAGCTTTTATCAGACACTGTCAGTTGTATGATTCTGACTGTGTCAACCGACAGGCACTTGTTTCCTTAGGAGGGAAGGAGGGACTGACATTTTAAGCCAATAAATGCCCAGGCATTGTGCATATACCACCAAATTGTAGTCGACTCAATTTAATTTTCAAACTCCAAGCCAACTTGTATTTAAATTACACCTCAACTGTTCAAACGTACTTCAAAGTCTTTAGCCGAAAGAGAGCCAGGTTGACATGCATGGGAGTCTGTTCTCAGATTTCTAACATATTTTAAACCCTTTTCCCCCTTTCCTATATTTTGTTTGATCTCTTTTCTCAATTCCAACATTATTTTTATGCTCTTCCCACTTTCCACTTGTTGTGTTTCCAATTCCCTTTTTCATCACTTTTCCTACATGTATTTTCCCATTTTTTTTAACCTTTCTCCAAATCCTATTCACCACCCCTATTTGAAGTATTACAAATACTATTGGTAACATAATACTTAAGACACTTTGAAATGAGGCCAATCAAAGATTGCAATCATCCCTCCCCTGCTACCCCTTTTTTGGACCCCAGTGTAAGAAAAACAAATACGCATGTTTTTAAAAGTGAATTTATTTATATAGAAATAATCATTTTGCTGTTAGACACCAATCAAGTAAATAAGTAAGTAAGTAAGTAAATATTTTATCACCAATTTTGGGCCCAAAACTGAGCATGAAAGTGTTTGAACAATACAAGACACACATAATCATACAAGAGTATGAAAAAAATGATAATAATAATGAAAAAGTACAAGCATTCAATAATGATAACGAAATAGTAAACATAAAAGAAAAATGACTAGACATGTAAATTCAAGAAAAAAAAAACATTTACTTTGAAGCTGGGACTAATAAGGGAGAGAGATCCAAAAGATAGTCATTACACAGTTTTACAAACATAAATATGAAGACAAAGAAAAAAAATTACCCGACTTGAAAATCAACATTATTACTGTACAGAATTGAAAAGGATATGGTTGCTAGGTAGAATTCCAATATATGGGTCTTTAAGAGTTTCAGAAACTTCTATTGTATACCAATTTGTACTGCCTGAAGGGGTTTACCTTGATACTCCAGTGATGACAAATTGGTATACAATTTGGTATACAATAGAATTCTATAGAAAGTTGAGTAATTGATTAGCAGACAAAAGACAGGAGTTTAGAAGGAGTTTTATAGGTGTTACTAGAGGAATATTGGTATGTTCATTGAAGAATTGCAAATAAAATACGTTAATCATCTGAGAAATGCTATAAATCTGACAGGAATTCAAAACACACTGTCACTGTGTGAACTTACTGCAGATGGTGCCAAGTTTCAAATTTGTATTTCATGTACCGGTAGTTCCAGAGCTTTTGTCGAGCACATGAATACAGACAGACTGCATTACATATAATCCACCATTTTTGCTTAGTGGGGGATAATAGATTCACAGTTTTGGCGGATTTCACGGATGATTAACGTATTTTATTTGGAATTCTTCCATGAACATACCAATATTCCTCTAGTAACACCTATAAAACTCCTTCTGAACTCCTGTCTTTTGTCTGCTAATCAATTACTCAACTTTCTATAGAATTCTATTGTATAAATTTGTACTGCCTGAAGGGGTTTAACCTTGATATTCCATTGATGACAAATTCGTATACAATAGAATTCTATAGAAAGTTGAGTAATTCATTAGCAGACAAAAGACAGGAGTTTAGAAGGAGTTTTGTAAGTGTTACAAGAGGAATATTGGTATGTTCATTGAAGAATTGGAAATAAAATATGTTAACCATCCGGGAAATCTGCCATAACATAGAATAAAACCATACAATTATAAGTAAAAAATTAAAATAGAATGTGTGGAATAGAAAAGAATGAGATTGTCCAGGTAAAATCTCAACTGGATTGATGATTTGGGAACTCAACCACAGACAGTAAGGTTACCTGTTCATTATTTAAAAATATAAGACCATAACCCTGCCAGACACATCCTACAGGTAATACTGCTCTGATGTTGATGTTAATTATGTCCAATGGTAGTTAATTGACACAAGAGCACATTTTATGGTTTTGTTATAGGAATGCAAACTAGGTAGGTTGATGAGCCAGAAAAAAATACTTATCCGATAATATCGACGCTGGTTTATAAATATTAAGGACAGTTAAAGGCCTGTTATTGACTAGGGTAAAAAGAATGACCCTTTTCATGACATTTTCCACTTGATTGAATTACGTTCAGATCTCAGTCATTGTACATAGTGGGATCATTTAACCTTACATGTGTATGCATATCTGATGATACATCAGCATCCAAGCCAGATTGGATCACTTTGACTTGATCAACTTACATTCAATTTCTCTGAGGAGTTCATATTTCAGCTGTTATTGTACATTGTAGGATCATCTGACCTTGTCTATGCATGCACCTTAGATAGTTCATCAGTATCTAGGCAAAGTTGGGTCATTTTGACCTACATTTTCTGTTTGAGCGATTTAACATTCAATTTTACACCATAGTTCAGTTTTTAGGTTAATACTGTATGTTGTACAATTAAATTGTCAACTTGTCCATCGGACTAGTCACCAATAAGTATTACTTGCCCTTCCACATTCAAAGGTGAATTGGTTGATTGAGAAATAAATTTTCAACTTGCCAAGCAGACAAGTCAGCATCAAATCTAACTTAATTGCCCTTCACAGATTTTACTTGCCGTGGGCAAGCAGCTTGAAGTGGGAGAGTGCTTAAATCTTACCCTGTAGTATGAGAACTCAGATGTGCATCAAGGCAAAGTAAAATTATTGTTACCATAAGCCACAATGAGGTGAACTTTGTAATCGTTGATACCTATGTAATATATAACATTTATTTATATGCAAAGCGAAATTATTTTCGTGGATTTATTATAATATTCAATAACATTATCCAGGATTATTATGCTAAAAAAGCATTATATACATCAAAGTAAACAAAGAAAAGGGTATTATTATGGAAAGTAATGTATTCTACATGTAAAACATATATACAGTAGAACCTTAATGGCTTTAACAATGAACACCCTGGTAATAGATTGAAACAGTTTGATGTAAACAATTTGAGCTAGAGGGCGTTCGTGATATTGAGGTCAAACTCTGTTTAAACTTGAATAAAGGTCGCACAAAGGATTTGAGACATCCATGGCGTTCTAGTTATTGCAGTTTGAGTTTGAGTTCAAAGTAGAAAAAATGTTGGGAGAACTTGTATCAAGCTCTTCATAGCACACATTTGTGACAGTTTTTTTAACTAATTTGCATTTGTATTTTTTAGGGTAATCATGCTTCTATCCAAACAGAAATGGCATCAAACTGTAAGTTGATTTGTACATATATTGTTAATGCACTTTCCCTTTTTGCTAGATAAATTTACAATAAATCCAGAGGCTCACCAGAGCCTTTGTCCTGTATCGCTCGCCTGTACATCATCAGCCTGTTGGGCAAAATTCTAAAAGGGATCCAGAACACCCAAGAACTATTTTGGTCAAGTTGAATTGTTATACGACCGCAAAAATTTTTGCTTTCGTATATTGGTATGGTGCTGTCGTCGTCGTCTGTAGACGCTTTTGTTATTTCTCAATAACTTTAGTTCCTGTTGGTCAATCCTTATGAAATTTTATCACAATGTTCCTTGGCACAAAAAAAAGTCTGGATAAGTTTTGGTCATTGTGGTCCCACCCATATGTAGCGAGAATCTTTATTATTTATTGGATTTTGATAGGGTTTCTGTCATTGTGCTCCTTAGGAAATTTCCAATCAGTAGTATGCCAACGTATTTCACATCCCATGTACCGTTCATGAGATAAAGGGCCCAAAAGGGGGGGGGGGGGATTTCAAAATTTAATTTTAAAAATTTTTAGTCCGATTTTAATGCAGTTTTTTTGCAATGGATTCCTTATGAAAAATTAATATGGAGCTGTTTCTTCAGATTTTATCCTCGCCCGCGACGAAAGTCTCGGAAAGCAAGACATAGGCGTGCAAAGTATGACGACGGCGTTAACTTTTACTAAATACAGGATATTTTGAAATTTTTGATGTAGGATCATCATATTTGGTCCAGTGGTAGTACTAATCGAGTGCTACCTGACAGACATAACGTCATGTGACCTTGACCTCAATTTCATGGTCTAGTGGCCATGTTAAGTTTTTCTGCTTAAGTCCATTTCTCAATAACTAGAAGTGGTAGGTTGATAATATTTGGTATGTAGGTTGGTCTTGGGTAGTACATGTCAGTCTGGCAGGTGACTTTTGTCCTTGACCTCAATTTCACAGTCTAGTGGCCACGTTAAGTTTTTCTGCTTAAGTCCAATTCTCAATAACTAGAAGGGTAGGCTGATAAAATTTGGTGTGTAGGTTTGTCTTGGGTAGTACATGTCAGTCTGGCAGGTGACTTTTGTCCTTGACCTCAATTTCATGGTCTAGTGGCCATGTTAAGTTTTTCTGCTCAAGTCCATTTCTCAATAACTAGAAGTGGTAGGTTGATAATATTTGGTATGTAGGGTGGTCTTGGGTAGTACATGTCAGTCTGGTAATTGACTTTTGCCAGCAGGGACGGACAAGAAATCTTTTTGGGTCATCACTTGTTGATAACTTGTTTCCTTTCTGAGCTCTGAGGGGCCAAACAGAGCCAAAATTGCAAACAAGCAGATTACCTGAAATTTTTATTTTTCATCTGATTTCAAAGGGTTTTTTTTCTTTGGATTCCTCTCGTTGTAAGCTTTCAGAATTATGCAACAGATTTGGCATAGCTCTTACTGTTTCCAAGCTAAAGGGGGTCAAAGGGGCTAAAATTGCAATTTTTAAAAATATGTAAAATCTTTATTTTTCATCAGATTAAGATGGGATTTTTTCTTTGGATTCCCTCTGTTGTAATCTTTTAGTAGTATTACAACCAATTTAGTATAGCTCTTTCCGTTTCCGAGCTATAAGAAGTCAAAGGGGCCAAACACTGCCAAAATTGCATTTGTTGAAATAAAATTATTTTTTTTTATCAGATTTCAAAGGGATTTTTTCCTGAGATTTCTTTTAATGTAAGATTTAGTTGGTAGTCACCAGATTTTGCTAAGTTCTTACTGTTTCCAGTCATTAAGGGATCAAAAGGGCTAATTTTATTTTCCCTAGTTTGTGTCCAGGTAATTGACTCGATCTTCAAGCTCTTTATTGTGTCCATCTAATTATTGTGTCAAGTTCTTTACCGTGTCCACATTCACTTCAAACTACACTTCTTCAAATTTCAGTGGTCAACATG
>MJUU01031768.1:124008-137103 GCA_002080025.1 Modiolus philippinarum | reverse complement strand
AGAAAATCTGAAAACCCATCTCGGAGTTATAGCCCTTTTTCCGTTAAATTTTCAAAATTTATGCATTTTTTATTTCAAAAAGTGTAACAGATAGAGGTCAAGTGTAAATTGCAAAAATGTTCAGCATATCAAGACCTACCCACCCTGAATTTTGAAGAAAATCCATAAACCCTTGTAGGTGTTATTGCCCTTTTTTCCCTGAATTTTTAAAATTTTCCTATTTTTCATCTTTTATTTCCAAAACTATAGAAGATGAAGGTTAAGTGTAAATTGATGAAATGTTTGCCATGCTGTGGCGACTTCAAAACTGATGTTGAAAATTGTTTGTTGACAGCCATTTTCAAAATAGCCGCCAAAAAAGGCGGGAAAATTCAACATTGTCTGACTTCAATGAAATTTGGTTGCAAATAGATATTGATGTTGCGACTTAAAACTGGTATTGAAAATTGTTTGTTGGTCGCCATTTTGAAAATGGCCACCAAAAAAGGGGGGGAAATTCAACATTGTCAGATTTCAATGACATTTGGTTTCCAAATTGGTCTTGATGTCGTAACTTCAAAACTGATTGTATAAATTGTTCATGGACCACCAATTTAAATGGTCGCCAAAAAAGGCGGGAAAATTCAACATTGTCCGATTTCAATAAAATTTGATTTCCAAGTAGATGTTGATGTTGCAAGTTCAAAACCGATGTTGAAAATTGTTTGTTGACTGCCATTTACAAAATGACGTCTCAGCTTCAAAACTGGTGTCGAAAGGGGTCCTTAACAAGAACGTTTTTTGTCAAAAAAAGCCCAACAAAGAAATATAGTAAAACATGATCAGACTTTAAAAACAGTTCAAGATATTGGAGGTGTTTGAGCTACAATAGGTTGAGAAACTGAAGATCAACTGTATAACTTACAATGTTACCTTGATTGTGGCAACTGAGAGCCAGGTGAGCAATTCAGGCTTTTTGGAGCCTCTGGTTTCACAGAATTTTCAAAATTTTCGTCTTTTATTTCCAAAACTATAGAAGATGAAGGGGATCACTTGAATTGTGCCCCAACAATACTTGTATACGAGTATTGTGCACAATACTCATGTATTTTTGTTAAAAAACTGTACGAGTATTGTATACGAGTATTGTACGAGTATTGTTCAATATTGATTTTTTTCACAGGTAAATTTCATAGGTAATTAATTAACAGTATGTAATAAGATTATTGTTACACTGCATCATGGAGGAAAAGGTGCCTTACAGAAGTAATAGTGCTACAGCGAAAATGAGTTATCAAAATTACTAATTTACTTAAAATATATCGGCAAACAGATACCAAGACAAAAAAGCAGAAAGGGAAAGATTCAGAAATAATATATCCATATGTAACACAGGTCCACAAAATTGATGGAGTATCGGTATGCCAAGATCCTGCTGTCTATAGCTGTAGCCTTCAATGTCTCCTTCGGAGACAGTTTGCATGTTTAATAATTGCAGGCTTTTGTGAATGTGTCATTTATTCCAAATACACATTTCATTATCTTGTGATACTTAAACCAATGGTTAAAAAAAATTCGTCTATTGCATTTACACTGCTAAGCTCAGTCTGACTAAGCATGAGTATGAACAAGTAGGTTTCACTTTTGCACTGCAAACATCTCTGAAGTTGAACGACTCTTTTGGGGAAATTTGCTGTCTTCCCTGCATTATTTTTCACCATAATTACCAGATATAAACATGATAAAAGGGTTTTAATTTTTTGTTGTTTTTGTTGATTGAGGATCATGATTGCTTGAAGTACATGTATGAGAGTAATTAAAAACTAAGCTGTTTTTCTACCCAAGCTCATTTAAGTTGGTTGATTTGATGAATTGTAATTAGAAATCGTCAAAGGAATGTTTGTTTGTCAGTTAGATATGTTTTTATAACTTTTAACACATCTACACATAATATGTATGGGCACAAAGTCCCGTGAGTATTATCAAAACCCATGATCAGAGCCATATAAAACAATTTCTATTCCCTAACGTATCAATCAATCAATGAAGACTATTACAATCGTTGTATTTATACATATAAGTTAAGTAAATTGCACATATGAAAAAGAATGATATCCAGGTTAAAACGACCAAAAACAAAGCATCTAGGGGTCTGCGTACGGTCGTCAACACAGTGAGGAACCTCACACCATATAGCAAGCCCTTAATGGCCCCCAAAAAGGTAAAAAAGTGAATAAATCAATGGAAACAACCACATCCAATAACCCGTTGACTATGATATACATATTCTGGTGTCCTTTATCAAAAAAAAAAAATAGCAAAAATATAGAGTCATATTTATTCAAATATTAATGATAATTAAGAACCTAAAACAATACTTATCTCCAGTATTGTAAACAAGTATTGCAAACAATACTCGTATACGAGTATTGTACCAGAGTTGTACTTTTCTAATCATTTTTTACAATACTCGTATACTAATTATGTACGAGTATTGTTGGGGCGCAATTCAAGTGATCCGATGAAGGTTAAGTGTAAATTGATGAAATGTTTGCAAATGCTGTGTGGATTTCAAAACTGGTGTTCAAAATTGTTCATTGACCGCCATTTTCAAAATGGCTGCCAAAAAAAAGGCGGGGAAATTCAACATTGTCTGATATCAATGAAACTTGGTTTCCAAATAGTTATTGATGTCGCGACTTCAAAACTGATGTTAAAATTTGTTCGCTTACAGCCATTTTCAGAATGGCTGTCAAAAAAGGCGGGAAAATTCAACATTGTCCGATTTCAATGAAACTTAGTTTCCAAGTGATATTGATGTTGAGACTTCAAAACCGGTGTTGAAAATTGTTCGCTGACTTTCAAAATGGCCGCCAAAAAAGGCGGGAAAATTCAACATTGTCTGATATCAATGAAACTTGGTTTCCAAATAGTTATTGATGTCGCAACTTCAAAACTGATGTTAAAATTTGTTCGCTTACAGCCATTTTCAGAATGGCTGTCAAAAAAGGTGGGAAAATTCAACATTGTCCGATTTCAATGAAACTTGGCTTTTAAATAGATATTGATGTAGCGACTTCAAAACCCGTGTTGAACAGCATTAGTTGACCGCCATTTTCAAAATGGCCACCAAGAAAAGCGGGAAAATTTAACATTGTCTGATTTCAATGAAATTTGGTTTCCAAATAGGAATTGATGTTGCAACTTCAAAACCAACGTAAATATTTGTTCGTTGACCACCATTTTGAAAATGGCCACCAAAAACAGGGCAGGAAAATTCAGCGTTGTCCGATTTCAATGAAAGTTGGTTTCCAAAAAGATATTGATGTTGCAAATTCAAAACCATTATTGAAAAGTGTTCGTTTACCGCAATTTTCAAAATGACCGCCAAAAAAGGGGGGAAAATTCAACATTGTCCAATTTCAATGAAAGTTGATGGTTTCAAAATAGATATTGATGTTGTGACTTCAAAACCGTTGTTGAAAAATGTTTGTTGACTTTCAAAATGGCCACAAAAAAAGGCGGAAAATTAAACATAGTCTGATTTCAATGAAATTTGGTTTCCAAATTGAAATAGATATTGATGTCGTAACTTAAAAATATGGTGTCGTTGACTGCCATTTACAAAATGATGTTTCAACTTCAAAACTTGTGTTGAAAGTGGTCCTTAGCAAGAAAGTTTTTGTCAAAAAAGCCCAACAAAGAAATATAGGTAAACATGACCAGACTTAAAATACAGTTTAAGATATTGGTTGTGTTCCAACTACCAAAGTTTGAGGGACTGAAGTTCAACTGTATAACTTACAATGTTAGCTTGATTGTGGCAACTGAAAGCCAGGTGAGTGATACAGGCTCCTGGGAGCCTCTGGTTGGAAAAGTATGCTTAGCTGTACTGAAATGAAGATGATGCATTTTTGGAAAAGTGTGTTAGCCTGAACTGAAGTGAAGAGAAATTAGTTCAAAATTATATTTACCTGTACTAAAGTCAAGATGTTTGTGCAAAAGTATGTCAACGTAGCTGCACTAAAGTGAAGAGAAGCTTGTGCAAAAGTTAGTTTTCATGTTAAGAATTGTACAAAAGTTTGTGCAAAGGTATGTTTAACTGTACTGAATTGAAGAGAAGTTTTGCAGTAGTTTGTTTACCTAGCTTTACTGAAGGGTAAAGAAGTTTGTGCAAAAGTTTATTTTCTTGTAATGAAGTGTAAAGAAGTTTTTGCAAAGGTATTTTTACCTGTACTGAGGTGAAGAAAAGTTTTTGCAGTGGTTTCTTAACCTAATTTCACTGAAGGGTAGAGATTTTGTGCAAAAAGATTGCTTACCTGAACATATGTTTGCCTGAACTGAGGAAAACAGAATTTTGTGCAAAAGTATAATTTATCTGTATTACAGTGAAGGTGGAGTTTGTGCAAAAGTATATTTACCTAGCTGTACTGAAATTAGGAGATGTTGGTGTGTACTTTTTCTCTTGTAATGAACATGATGAAGTGTAAAGAATTTTTTTGCAAACATTTAAATTGTTTTCCTATAATGAAGTGTAAAGAAGTTTGCAGAAAAGTTCGTTACCTGTAATGAAGTGTAGAGAAGTTTTTTAAAAATTACTTTTGCCTAGCTGTACTGAAGTTTGTACAAAAAGTTCCTCTTTTTTTAGTGGAGGGAAGTTTTTGCGAAAAGTACCTCTTTTTTTTTTTTAGTGAAGAGACGTTTTTGCAAAATTACCTGTACTGAAGTGATTAGAAATTTGTGCAAAGCATGCAATCCCTAATCAATTTGTCTTAAATTTTCACATTTTAAGCTCAATTGACCAAAAGCCAAAAGGGTCATTGTGAACTATTATCATCACTTACATGTAGTGTCCATGGTCTGTCCGTCCATCCATCATCCATTAGCCTGTCCTCCTTCTGTTAAGGTTTCATATTTTCATCTTCTCCTCTGAAACCAATGAAGCAAATTAACCAAACTTACAGGAATGGTTTATGGAAGGTCTTTTACAAAGATTGCATATTTCTTTCTGATCAAATAAAAACATCGCTTCCATTGTGTAACATAGTTTTAACATTGGACCCTATATAATAATCACATTTTCATCCACTGAGGCAAATTCAACCAAACTTTACAGGAAGTATGTATTGAAAGGTCCTTTACAAAGATTGCTTATTTCTTTTGAACTCAATAAAAACATTGCCACCATCACTGAAAATAGTTTTAATATCGGACCCGTTTTGAAAATCACATTTTTATCTTCTCCCCTGGAACCACTGAAGCAAGTGCAACCAAACTTTACCAAAGTTCAACCAAACTTTACTGGAATGATGTATGGGAGGTCCTTTAAAAAGATTGCTAATTTTGTGCAGATTCAAGTAAAAAACATGGCCACTAGAGCAGAACATAGGTTTAACATTAGACACTATGGAAAAATTACATTTTCATTTTCTCCTTCGGAACAACTGAAGCAAATTCAACATAACTTTGCAGGAATGATGTATATATGATCATATGGGTTTAAATCATACTATTCATGGGGAGGTCAGACATTTTTCAAAGTGGTCTTTGTTTTAAATAAAAGCCAAACAGGAAGACAGACAGATTAAAAACAAACAAAATGGTGCTTAAATTTTGAAAATCGGATCATGTGTTCAAAAGTTACAGCAGATTGAAATCTTAAAAACGGCCTCTGAAGATTTATACAAAATGGCCGCCATAAGACAAAATGATGTAATTTTGGAAAATTTTATTTGGTTATTGTAAATATACGCTTTTGATTGTTGTCAGAACTTAGTAAACCTGTTGTTCATGGACCATTCCCCAATAGGATGACACTAATACCAAGTCCTTTACAATCCAGCAACATTTGTACTTTCAGCATAATCTGAACTTGAAAATTCCTATGTATTTCAATGGGAAATTTAACGTGGCAACAATTTTGCCTAATTTTTACCCACTTTTTTTGAAATTTTTCCCGAATTATTAGATATTTCATCAGGACTTAGTATTTACAACAAACTTCAAGTCCAATCACATTTGTAAACTTAGGTTTGGTTATTGTTTGTCATCAGCAACATTTGTTCTTTTGCAATTGTATGGTAAAAATTTGGTGCCATTTTGACTTCTCGGTGAAGATTTTGGTTATGGGTCCTTATTTATTATTACACTCAACTTTTAATATTTGTATTCAGGTCATCTTAATTTGTTGATTATTAACTTTTCAAATGTTTTATATGATAAAAAGAGTAGAGTTATATGTATTTGATCAAAAGAAACCTGTACAATGAGGGGTTAAAATCAGGCAAACCTCCATTATTACATGTTTCATCAGTAAAATCATGGTATTGTCTGACCTCCCTACAGTATTCATCATCTACTGTCATACCATTGCAGAAAATTTTACTAAATTGTATTGGAACTATGCAGGGTTCGCGCTGGGCTTCGCCAATGTCGCAATTTGCGATTTTATTTTCATTCTGGCGACAAAAGATCGTTCCTGGCAATTTTTTTGGCGACAACGTTTTTCAAATCAACTTGCCGGTATTATCCAATTTTTACCCTTTTTAGTTGAAACCTTTCATGATTTTTGTTGTTAAAATAATCATAGGTAATAATTTAATGTCAATTCATAGCCTCTGGCAATAATATTGCAGTCCATTGATTATTTCCGGTCATCTGTTGATTGCATTAGGGACCGACCATTTAACTTGAAGGGGGGGGGCTATGGTTTTTTTCTAAAAAAATATTTTGGATCTGATTTTATGTGAAAAAAATATTTTGGCTGCCAAAATGATGAAAAAAAATTTTCTGAATGAGGCTTTCTGCCCAAAAAAATAATGTTAATTTTGAAAAAAATATTTTGTTGATACGCGTGCAAAAAATGAATAATTTGTTTCGCGCGAAGCGCAAAAAAAATTTTCTGTCCAGAAAAAAAAACCATAACCCCCCCTTCAGGTTAAATGGTCGGTCCCTTACCTGTTTATTTACCTGTGCACGTGCCAAAATGACTTGTGACAGATACAAGCCCAATCAAAGGAATCAAAGGAATTGAAAGAGTATTATTATACACTAAAATTTTATACTTTTCATTTTTTTTTCGTTTAATATCACTTCTTATTTTCATAAATGTTCAGGGTTAGATTATGCAATTATGAAGTTGAGTTACTTCCCCTTTTCCATTTTGTGAAAACGAAATTAAAGAGGCTTTGAGTGTTACTTTTTACTAAAAATTGAATATCAAGTCTTTTAAAATAAAAAATTGAACTAATTTTAAGGAATAATATTGAAGTCTAACAAACTTTATCCAAGTAATTGCAAATTCAATTTTTGTTTAATACTTTTATTGACCTATTGAAAGATAAACTATTTATTTGAAACTTGAAAATCTGATATTAATGTTTAAAAACTTTAACCAATTCCCCCTCATATTGGGAGATCTTAGTGCTATGAAAGTTCCTTAAACCAAATCAACAAAGCATAAAAATGATGAAAAAAAAAGATTGTAAAAAATTCCTCATTGTAAGGGGAATCAAAACATCTGTCTGCAGATGAAACATAACGACTTTGAAGGACATAACTATGAAATATTTGAAAATACATGTAGTACCCGCAAAAGGCAGCAAACAAGGAATGTTAAGCATATGATTCAAACCACAACAGCGAGCATGTAAATGATAAAAGAATTTGTGCCATCAAAACTAAAGAATACAAAATAGAACTCTTCTTTTAGTGTGGAAGAAAGAACACAAAAGTCTATCGTCCAACCTAGAAAACCAATTGAATGCTTCCTAACTGGCGACAATTTTTTGTAATTGGCGACAAAAAATACAAGTTGGCGATTTTTCTGGCGACAGATATTCAGAAGCCAGAGCCATCCCTGCTATGTATGGAAGGTCTATTACAAAGATTGCACCTTTCAGTCGGATCGAACAAAGAGCATGGCTGCCAGCACTGAACATAGTTTAAGCATATTGGACTGCATGGAAAAATCATATTTTCATCTGTTCCTCTGGATTCACAGAAGTAAATTCAACTAAACTTGGCAGGAAGGATGTATGGAAAGGTCCTTTACAAAGATTGCTCATTTGATTTCAATTGAAGAAAAAAAATACTGCTAGTTAGGAACATAGTCTCAGGGGTTGACACTAAATTTAATTTTTAGTAGACAAAAGGACTTCAAGATTCCTGAATTCACTAGTCCCACGACAATTTTACTGGCCCGAAATAAATACATCTTTAAGAAATTTTCAAAATTTTACTAGACCAAAGGACTACCAAGTTACAAATTCTAGTAGTCCTTCCTCAAATTCACTAGCCTGGGGCTACAGGACTACTGTTAGAGTCAAACCCTGTAATTAGTTTTACATTGGCAAATTCAACCAAACTTTACAGTAGTGATGTATGGGATGTCCTTTACAAAGATAAACTGTTTTGTACAGATTCATAGAAAAACATGACCTCCAGCTAGGAACATAGTTTTAAACTTGGACCATATGGAAAAATCACATTTGCATCTTCTCCTTGGGAACTACTGAAGCAAATTCAACCACCAGTGGGGAACATAGTTTTTTTTACACTGGAATGTATGGAAAAATCACATTTTCATTTTTGGTACTACCAAAGCAGATATACCCAATTTTCACAGGGGTATATGGGAGGTCAAAGATTGCTAATTTTGTTTCAGTTAGTTAAAAATCATGGCCACCACAGCTGAAAATAGATTGACATTTTGACCCTATGGGAAAAATCATGCTTTTTGTCATCTGCTGTCATGCTATTGCAGAAAATTTTACTATTAAATTGTACTGGAACTATGTATGGAAGGTCGATTACAAAGATTGCTCATTTCGGTCAGATCTGACAAAACACATGGCTGCCAGCTGTAAAAATAGTTTTAGCATTGGACCTTATGGGAAAAATCAAATTTTCATTTTCATCTCTGGGAAAAATGAAGTAAATTCAACTCAACTTTACAGACTTTGTGTATGGTAGGTCCTTTTCAAAGATTCCTGTTTTTGTTCTGATTAGATGAAAATTATTGCCACCAGGACTCTATAGGAAAATAATCATTTTCATCATCTGCTATGAAACTATGGAAAAAAAACTTAACCAGAGTGTATTTGAATGATGTAGGGAAGGTCCTTAACTAAAATTGCTAGTTTCTATTTGATATGGCAAAACATGGCCGTCAGTAGAGGAGTAGCTTAACATTGGACCCTTAAAATAACTCAATTTTTGGTCATCAACATAGACATGGCTTCGAAGCATTTTGTAAGGTGAGCGAAACAGGCTCAGTCTGTGTTATCTTATCCCCTGAATCACTGAGCTATAAATGTAACCAAATTTAGAAAGAAGCAGAAGAACAAACCAGTTTTACTCATTTTATTTTAGAGGTGGCAAAAAGTTCAAGCATGGATAGTTTTGACAATATTATATTGTGACTAGCTGATTTTTCAAAACTTGCCAAAACAATTTAACAAAATGGGAAAAAAAAACTTAATAGGAAACATCTGTAAGAGGTCTTTTATTAACTTTATTAATTTTGTGTTGGACATAAGTATGGCACTAGGGACAGTTCTTGTTTTCTTATGGACTGATAAAGAAATTTAGTTTCTGCAACTTATTATAATTAATGTCAAATGTAATGAAAAATATAAAAGAAGCATTTTTTGGAGTTCCTGTACAAAATTTTGTGATTTGTCATGCTCCACTTGACTTTGACTTCATTTCATCATCCAATGGTCTTAAGGAATTTCAGTCTCTTCCTTAGTAACAACTCATGATAGGTCAACAATAGTTATTATTTTTGCAAGGATTACATCCTCAGGTCTTAACCTCAAGTCAGGTTAAGTTTTCATAACTTCATCATTTTGATTTTCCTGTAAAACCAAATCACTTCCTGTTATAGATAAAAAAAACAATAATCTACAGTAAAACAAATTGTCAGAAGGTAAGGGCATTTTTTCAAATTATTCCAAAATATCGCCATTTTTGTCAAGTCATCTGGAATCTCTCTTATGATTTTTTTTTTTATAATATTTTCAGTTGCCTTTGCTATTTATGACATAGATAAGGATGGATATATATCAAATGGAGAACTGTTCCAAGTATTAAAACTAATGGTAGGGGATAACCTTAAAGATACACAACTACAACAGATAGTAGATAAAACCATTTTAATGGCTGATAAAGATCAGGATGGAAAACTCTCATTTGAGGAATTTTGTACGGTAAGATTGTTAATTTTCAACATTGTGTAATTTTGCCCTCTAATGACATGCAGGTGCCCTAGTTTTCATGGTGTCTCTTACTGTCTGTCTGTCTGTCTGACTCAGTCATCTGTCATCTTTTCTTATTAGTCCCCTACCAGCTTCGCCGAAGGGGACTTTAGGTTTGCACTCTGTCAGTCCGTCACACTCAGTTTTCTGGACTTTTTCCCATACTATAAAAGATATTTATCTAATATTTGGTATGTAAGTCTACAACCATGAGTTACAGATCAAGTTCGAGTTTGGTTCCAGTCCATTGATTTTGGACAGAGTTATGGGCCTTTGACTTAGAAAATTTTGGTAAAATATAGGTTTTCCGGACTTTTTTTCTAAACCGTTCCAGATATTAAGCTAATACTTGCTATGTGAGTCTACTACAATGAGTTACAGATCAAGTATGACTTTGGTCCTGGTCCATTGATTTTGGACAGAGTTATGGGCCTTTGACTTAGAAAATTTTGGTAAAATATAGGTTTTCCGGATTTTTTTTCTAAACCGTTCCAGATATTAAGATAATATTTGCTATGTGAGTCTACCACTATGAGTTACAGATCAAGTTCGAGTTTGGTTCTGGTCCATCGATTTTGGACGGAGTTGTGGGTCTTTGACTTAGAAAATTTTGGTAAAATATAGGTTTCTGGACTTTTTTGCTAAACCATTCCAGATATTAAGATAATATTTGCTATGTGAGTCTACCACTATGAGTTACAGATCATTTACAATTTTTCCTGGTATAACAATTTATTCCACCGGTAGGGGACTTCTGTATTGCCTTGCAATACGATCCACTCTTGTTATTTTTAATTTGATAGGAAGCTAAATGATGAGTTGTATCATGTAAGCAATTTTCAGGTTTTTCCTATAACCACTTCATGCTGATACTTTGATTTGAACTATAAACCAAATTTTCTGACATCAAAGATTTGTTAACTTATGTCAGTGGGAATGATTTAAAATTAAGTATTAGAAGGTTAGAAGTAATGAATTGTATCATGCCCACAATTTTCAGTTTTGTTGTTCAACCACTTCCTGTGTCCTTATACTGGAACTGAAATTTTCATCAAGAATTTGTTGGCTTTTGTAAGTTGCAGTGATTATAAATTTGGTAAGAAGCTGGAAAATGGTGAGTTGCATAATTTAAGACATTTTCAGGGTTGCTGTATTTCCATGTCAGGTTTGCTACTACTTTGATTTTTTTACAGACAAAATCGTCGTCCAATATTTCTTGGCTTGGACTTGAAATTTGTACTATTGTGAAATTTGAAATTTGTACAGTTGTAAGCAAATTTCAGGTTTGTAGCACAACCGCTTCTTGTTTGCCAATACATATTGTTTTTTTTCAACTCAAAACCAAATTTACATTAAAGATTTCTTGGCTTTAATCAGTGGAAATGACTTAAAATTTAATACATAGGTTGTATCTTGTGAGTGATTATCAGGTTTGTTGTACAACAGCTTCCTGTTTGCCTATATTTTGATTTTAATCTGTAAATTGGAACTTTTGTCATCTATTTCTTTGCTTGGGTAAGTGTGAAGCATTTGAAATTTGGTCTGAAGCTAATAAATGTTGAGCATGGTGATTTATATCCTGATTGTCAGGTTTGTAGCTTGACCTCTTCATGTTTGTTGATACTTAGCTTCTGTTAAAGATCCCTTGTCTTTAGTAAGTTGGAATCATTTGAAATTTGGTCTGAAGTTTGGAATGGCAAGTTATATCTTGATTGTCAGGTTTGTAGCTTGACCTCTTCATGGTTGTTGATACTTATCTTCTGTTGAATATTCCTTGTCTTTAGTAAGTGGGAATCATTTGAAATTTGGTCTGAAGTTTGGAATGGTGAGTTATATCCTGATTGTCAGGTTTGTAGCTACACCACTTCATGGTTGGTGATACTTATCTTCTGTTGAATATTCCTTGTCTTTAGTAAGTGGGAATCATTTGAAATTTGGTCTGAAGTTTGGAATGGTGATTTGTATCTTGATTGTCAGGTTTGTAGCTTGACCACTTCATGGTTGTTGATACTTATCTTCTGTTAAAGATTCCTTGTCTTTAGTAAGTGGGAATCATTTGAAATTTGGTCTGAAGTCTGGAATGGTGAGTTATATCCTGATTGTCAGATTTGTAGCTTGACCTCTTCATGTTTGTTGATACTTCGCTTCTGTTAAAGATTCTTTGGCTTTATTTAGTTGGAATCCTTTGAAATTTGGTCTGAAGTTTGGAATGGTGAGTTATATCTTGATTGTCAGGTTTGTAGATACACCACTTCATGGTTGTTGATACTTATCTTCTGTTGAATATTCCTTGTCTTTAGTAAGTGGGAATCATTTGAAATATGGTCTGAAGTTTGGAATGGTGAGTTATATCCTGATTGTTAGGTTTGTAGCTTGACCACTTCATGTTTGTTGATGCTTAGCTTCTGTTAAAGATTCTTTGGCTTTATTTAGTTGGAATCATTTGAAATTTGGTCTGAAGTTTGGAATGGTGAGTTATATCTTGATTGTCAGGTTTGTAGATACACCACTTCATGGTTGTTGATACTTATCTTCTGTTAAAGATTCCTTGTCTTTAGTAAGTGGGAATCATTTGAAATTTGGTCTGAAATTTGGAATGGTAAGTTATATCTTGATTGTCAGGTTTGTAGCTTGACCTCTTCATGTTTGTTGATACTTATCTTCTGTTAAAGATTCCTTGTCTTTAGTAAGTGGGAGTCATTTGAAATTTGGTCTGAAGTTTGGAATGGTGAGTTATATCCTGATTGTCAGGTTTGTAGCTTGACCTCTTCATGGTTGTTGATACTTATCTTCTGTTAAAGATTCCTTGTCTTTAGTAAGTGGGAATCATTTGAAATTTGGTCTGAAGTTTGGAATG
>MJUU01031768.1:85766-101536 GCA_002080025.1 Modiolus philippinarum | reverse complement strand
ACAAAAAATACCTAAAAATCTACTCATATGTCCTATAAGTAAATACAAATAAACCTAAATGAACAAGTATTAAACAAAAATGGCGGAATAATACCACTAAGACACCTTAAACTTCAACACATACGAACACTTTCAGCTCTTATAGAGCTTTGATTACTCTTTTATTTTTCTATGTTTTTTTGTAACTTTATATTATATTTTAGATTTTAAATTTCGTTATTGGCCTTGAGAGCTGTTTCGCAACACATATTTTGTTTTATACATAGTTAAGCATTGGAACCTATGTAAACACACATTCAAAGGTCTTTTCCTCTGAAACTACTTGTTCAGATAACAAAATATCGAAGTAACTGTAAATTTGCTTTCTGCATATGGCCATTTCTGCAACTCATGTCTCTTCAATAGAGATTAAATCAAAACATTGGAAATCCACAAAGAAAGAGATGCATAAAAGCTGATAGATAACAAATAATCAAAAGGACCTAAATTAAACGCATAAATGAAATAAGGCCAGAGCTTTACTCCCTAGTTTTAGATAAACCTGATTTGTATTTATGAGTCGGTTATCGAGCAAGCTCCGCTTGTTTTGTGAATTATCCTCTTGGCTAACAGTACACCAGCAGTGATATTGACCCAGTGGTAATAAATAGAAATACCGAAGTTATAGTAAATATATTTAGATGCATATTGCGCTTCCGACAACTTATGTCTATTCAGTGCAGGTAAAAACATTTGAAATACATAAATAGAAAGAGGTATAGAACCGATTCAATAAATCTGTCCCCACCGTCAGTTTGTGACGTATATATCCTTTGTCAGCTCCTGTGTTAAATAAAACGCAATGTCATCAAATGTGGAATGAAACAGACAAAAAAATGCGCACATTCATACACAATGTAGCGTTTTGTCATCTTTTTACAAAGAAACTGCCATTTATTAATATAGAAGCAAACAATGAATCAGTCACAACATTGTTGCATTTGATTGGTCAAGAAGGTCGGGTAGGGACACATTTATTGAATCGACCCTAAAAGCTGACAGAGAACAGATAATTTGAAAGCACAAATCAACTAAAGACAGAGCTGTACTTGAGGGTTTAAAAATATTTTCTGATTTAGAAATAGCAAGTTTCTATAAAATTATTTTTTTTGACCAGGACCGAAGTATACTGGACTACTGGGCTGGTGAAGGTCCTGTGGGACTAACAAGCCACCAACAATGGCATCGACCTAGTTTTAATCAATCACATAATACAGAAGTTATTGGGATTTACTTTATGCTTATGGCCATTTCGACAACTCGTGTCTCTTCAGTCCTTGGAAATCCAGAGATCGAAAGATATTTAAAAGCTAATAGAGAACAAAGAATCAAAAAGTTCTATAAAATCGGTTTTCGGAAAAGTACTGAATTGTACCAAACTTTGTCATAATTGTTCACTGATGAGACATACGTTGTCGAAATGCGCATTTGCAGAAAATAAATTGACTTAACTAAGGTATTTTGTTATCCAACAAAAACGTAGCCTCCAACCCTGAACATACATTAACATTGGCCACTATAGAAATCATCCTTTTCATCGTCTGTTCTGAAACTATTTAAACAAAAAATCACTGAAGTGTACAAAAATGATGCATAGAAGGTCCTTACCAATCCGATGAAAAACATGGCTACCAACACTGAGCATAGTTTCACATTGATTCCTATTTGAAAATCTTCATTTTCCTTAATCACTTTGAAACGATTGAATCAAATTTCAATTAACTGTATCATGTGTATTGGAATAATGTGTTAAGACCTTTAATAAAGAATATCGGTACTCATTTCAGTTGGATCTGACAAAAAAGTGGTTGCCAGTAAAGAACAAAATTTAACATAAGATCCCATTAAAATGCATCGGCAATTGAATACCGAAGCAAGAATGAGGAAAGGGGGAATTATAAAATCATAAATCCAAAATCACTGCACTTCATACCCAACACGAATTGAGACGGTATGACAAAGACAAAACAAATAAAACAAAAATGAACAAGAACGCCACATAACTAAAGCACTAGTAGTGTGAACCCCTGAAAACTGAGGCATCATCAGGTGCTCCGGAAGGGTAAGCATGATCTGCTGCACGCGTGGCACTCGTCACACTGCCAGTGCGAAAGTCCGGTTTTGTCATAGTCAGTGTTAGTCAGTATGGTAATAAACTCTGGATCTACCCAAAGATATCTATTCTCATATGTGAAATAGAAACATTGTAAGACCTTGTTAAGGTCTGTCAAATCGTGGTGACGACGGTAAAACTTCTGTAGTGACAATTACAACAGTGACCAAATATACCCTTAATGTATAAGTTTTTGAGACAGTAATTTAAAAAATCATCATTTTTGGTCATCAGCATTGACAATGCTTAGCATTTTGTCAGGTGAGCGATACAGGCTCAAACTTTAAGCCTCTTTTTTTTTTGCTAAACCGTACACATCTGACGTTCACCAACAGAATATATTCATGAATTTTACATTATACGAAAATTGTCGTATAATAATAAATGTTGAATTGTCATCATTGTGTTGTACATGTGGTGCAATAAAGAAATGATTTTTTTATTATGTCGCCCCAGACGTAGTCGAGGTTACATATTGTTATTCTAGGTTTCTTCTGATTGTTATTATGTCACCACAGACAACGTTGGGGTAACATTTTGTTATTCTACGTTTCTTCTGATTATTATTCTTTTCATTCTTCCACATATTTGACCGAGCGATTATTTTTAAATGGCTGGATGGAATAATTTCAAACTTTGCACAAAGTTGGATCTCCATCTGCAGTTATATGATGTGCGATTAAAAATGTTCAAAATGGCAGCAATTTTACAAAAAATGAGGATTCAATATCTCATGAACTGCTTTTAAGAATATGTTCATATTTTATGTAAATGTTCAATAAGATGAGAGGAAAGAATTTATGCGAAAATTTCAAAATGGCTGCCATTTCCAAGATGGCCGCCAAAATACGATAAAATTTCAAATTTGTCTGATTTCAACGAAAATTGATTCCTAGGTAGATTTCGAAGCTGCGAATAAGATGGAATGATCGAATTGGTCGTCTCGGCGACTTTGGCTATTGCTTGCAATTGCAAAATCTAGTTATTATTATTCTTCCACAAATTTTGACCGATCAATTATGAGATGGCTGAAGGAAATAATTTTCAAACTTTGCACATAGTTTGACCACCATCAGAAGTAATATGCTTCGCGTTTAACATTTTAAAAATGGCCGCCATTTTACGTTCAAAAATTTGGCATTGAATATCTCAGGACCTATGGTGCAGAATTGGTTCATATTTTGTATAAATGTTAAGGTAGATTAGAGGGAGGAGTTTATTCGGAAAATTTTTGAAAACGGCTGCCATTCCAAGATGGCCGGCAATACGTAAAAATTTCGACTTTTTCCGATTTCAACGCAAATGGATTTCTAGGTAGATTTTGATGTTGTTGAATGACATGGAATGATCAAATTAGTTATCTGAGGTGACATCGGTTATTGCTTGAATTTGCAGATCTAGTTGTATTTACCCTGGCCAAACAAGTTTAAATTTCTCTGTCCAGTCAAGTGTATTAAAATTCATGTGTTTGTCCATTATCCTTTTTGTCTGGTACTTGATAATAGTAAACATACTCGATTTAAAGGTCTACCATGATTATTTAAACTTTAAAATTGGGAAAAATTGCATTTTCAACCGATTTTTGGGTATCTTTGCGCGCAAAGATATCTATTGTTGCCGGAGGCTCAACTCAATTCCCCAGAAATCTCACTACCCTTTTGCATATTCCAACACAAGAAAAAAAGTCCCATTTTCATACCATAAATGTGCTTTTAAAGACTTTCTAGCACAGAAGAAGCAACAGTAGTGCAGAAAAATAAATCAACAAGTTGGAAGAAATAACATTGTTATGAAAATGTTACGATGATTAATATTTTGCATACATGTGCGAAGGTAAAGTATCTCCACCCCCCCCCCCTTTTTTTTCTAAAAACGTAGAGTCAGTTCTCAGAATGCCTTATCAAAATCCTCCAAACTATCGGATGCTTTTGATGTTACTATTTATATACATTCCTAAGTATGCCAATTAAAATGATCTAGGCCGTATATCAAGTTTGCAGAGCACACGATGTTAAGACATTTGTTTACAAAATCTGCGCATGCTCATGGTTGTGTAATTAAACAAAAGAAACTTCAATCATTGGGCGGGAAATTTTGAACTTCAATTCAAGTGTTGTAAATATCTCATTATGGCAGGAATACGATAAACGATGTCTTTACAATTTGTTTACAAATGTCTGCACATGCGTATGGTTGTGTTAAAAATATAAAGATTCAGTAGCACTGTGAAAGGATAACATGATAATTAGACTGATTGATTAGTGTTGATTGAGGCAGTCATTAAGACAAGACAGGTGTTGTTTACATAGCAATTAGTCAGCATTGATATCAGTACATTTATGATTTTAATAGGACCGTATTTATTAATGTCACTTATTACCTCCCTTGTATAATTTTTCATTTTATAAATTGTGGCCCAAAAATTTTTTGCTGCCACTGAAATCCCCCCAAAATTGTTGTGATATTTTGAAAATTTTGTATGTTACTGTTTTTAGCAATATGCTAGGATATTTTACAATACTTTTTGTTTTGTTGAAAATAAAAATATATTAATTACAGCTTTTTATAGTAAAATTTGTATATTGTTATTACACTAAGGTGATTCTTCTTGATTGTGCATATCTGGTTACAAGTGCGCAAATATTTACAATGCATTTTCCATAGGGGGGTTCCCCTGTTTGGCGATTATCTAAAAATAGACGAAGGTTTTTTTCCGTCCCGGGGGTCCTGAAAATGATAAGTACTCATACAGATCTTTCGAATTACAAAATAAAAAATGGGGGTCTATGCGGCGATTCTTGGTGTAAATTGAGGCTCAAAAAAGGGTATATTGAAAAAAGTAAAATATTTTTATGTCGACCAAATCCCATAAAAGGTCAAATTATCATCTCTGGGTTACATTGTTGAAATCAGATTTCCTATAAATCGAATTGTAACATGACATAGTATTCTAATTTAAAACTTTTAATTTTATTATCAACCAATCGTAGGAGTTGTAGTGCTTAATACTGAATACAGCTTTGGGTTCAAAACTGGATCCCTGTTCGAAAGTCAATATTTGCGCACTTGATACCATCTCAGACATGGGAATGAAAGTGAATTTCAGTTCCACTGCTTTCTAAAGCAAATGCTTGTGCATGTATGCTTCTGATAATACTTTACATGAAATAAAATCTAAAGTTTAATCAGTCTGGCCTCACTTCATTTGATTCAAGTACCGAACAAATTTTCAGTATTCTAAAATTTCCTTGTGACTAGATTTAGAGATGTTAGACTGAGGGCATTGGTTGCAGTCCTTTCAAAAATTAAAACAGCATTATTGAAAATATTGTTAACTTTTTTCTTTATAGTTGGAGATAAATGATCGTCTAGCAGGAAGTGAAAGTGTGAAAAACAATTAAATTTCTCATGCCTTCCTTCAGACCAAATTAAAATAATATGTTCACTGCTGAAATTTGTAATTTAAGAGTTTTCTTGTATCATGCATATGCATGTTAAGAAAGAACTTGATATTTTATCCAATGTTGATTGTAATTTATGGTCATGTATTATTTTATACTGTCAGATAATTTAATGCGCAGTCTATGTACAGCCACAGGCACAAGCACTGAACCCAATATAAACCAGGTATATCAGTAGCAAAGATACCTTTAAGTGCTTCAAGCACTTTGATTAATGAACATTTCTGATACTGTTCCCAACCTTGTATTTGATCACAAAACGGAGATCAAATTTGATTTTTTGATCACCGGAATCAGTTTTTTTTTTATAGTCTGGCATTTTGAGAAATAGCGTAGTCGGTGGCTGTAGAACTCTGGTCAATTTCCCTTTCTAAGTACAGACATAAAAGTGTTTCAGTGGTACTCGCACTTTTTGAGCAAATGTTAAGTTTTTATTAGTAACTGTCAATCAGTTAATGTTGATCATTTAAAAAGATATACCATTTTCTAGACCATTTTCAGAAACAAGTGGTTCTATGGTCGTATTCATTTTTGGTGGCTACAAACAGCTATATTTTATATGTCTTATAAGAAGCAGGAGATGCTTACTCTACTGGTGCACCTGATCTCACCCATGGTTTTTATTGGGTCCGTGTTGTTCATCTTTGTTTGTGTGTGTCTTCATTTTTCTTTTCTGTTCCGTGCTCATGTTGTGTCTCTGTTTCTTTGTTGTTGCCGTTGTTGTCCTTGGATTGTTCGTTTTGGATTGACGGTTCGGTTCTCACTTACTTTCCTAAATACTTGAATCCACTATCAGCCTTCCAAGGATATTGCCCTGTTCTGTCAGAGATTCATTCGTGAACTATGTCAGTCTAGCTCATTGTTAGTAG
Source organism: Modiolus philippinarum (assembly GCA_002080025.1). Lineage (NCBI taxonomy): Eukaryota > Metazoa > Mollusca > Bivalvia > Mytilida > Modiolidae > Modiolus > Modiolus philippinarum. The sequence goes on along the minus strand of MJUU01031768.1, from coordinate 95,054 downwards.
TTTAAGAGAAATATCTGGCTCAGTATATTTCGTTTGTGATCAAATAAGAGAAGAACAAAGACAAGAGTTTCGAACAGGCGAATAATAGATGCCAGATTTTAAAGAGATATTTCCGAATTTGGTACAAGGAATTGAAGAGATAAAAGAAACTTTAATGAAATTGAATAAATGCTGACCCTACTCTCTTTAGCAAATAATCCCGAATCTATGTATATAGAGATGTTCTACAAGGGAATGAAATCAGTAATTGGATTGAAACCTGCCGTCTTCCTTTAATTGTGAGTCTTTTTGTGTATATATTTAAACCTGCCGTCTTCCTTTAATTGTGAGTCTTTTTGTGTATATATTTTTTAGCCATTCACCACTCCAAGAAAACGAGTTTAACCCCACCGCAATTTTTGCGCCTGTCCCAAGTCAGGAATATGTTTGTCATTGGCTTGTCCTTGTCTTCATGTAAAATTTTAGTTTCTTGATATTTGGGTTGTTGGATGTGGTTTGTTTCCATTGATTTATTCACTTTAACCCTTTTGGGGCCATTTAGGGCTTGCTATATGGTGTGTAGTTCCTCACTGTGTTGAAGACCGTACGGTGACCCCTAAATGCTTTGTTTTGGGTCGTTTTAACCTGGATATGGGATGTTGTCTCCTTGACATTTACTCCATTTCCTTTCTTTTTCATACAAACAGGCATTCATAAATGCAGAGATGCCACCATTACCTTTTTGTTTCCATTTGGAAATATTGATCAATTAATTGCAATTTAAATATGGAGGAATTTTATTGCACCATCGGCATCGTTCTTCTCGAAAACTATATAAGGTTGCTAGCTGTTGGCCTGTCCGAGCCAGAATTTTTTCATCTTTTGGCCTAGACTTAAGATATTTAGCATGTGGGTGTATCATCATGAGAAAGTGTGTTGTGTACTATAGTGATCTTCATCTGACCTTGACCTTAGACATTGAGTTACAATTACAGTTTTTGCTTCATGGTGAGATTTAGACCTAGACTGAAGAAATTTGGCATGTAGCATCATCATGAGACCATTTGTCACGTACAATAATGACCTTCATATGACCTTGACCTTTGACCTTGAGGTCAAATTTCTGAAATTGGACTCTCTGGGCCAGAACTTTTATCTTTAGACTTAGACTTTAGATATTTGGCATGTGGGTGTATCATCATGAGAAAATGTGATGCGTTCCATAGTGACCTTAATGTGACCTTGACCTTTGACCCTTAGGTTAAATTACATATTAGTATTGTCCCATGGCAAGTTTTACTCTTCTTTTGACCTAGACCGTAGATATTTGGCATATGGGTGCATCATCATAAGAAGGTGTATCACTATCATAGTGACCTTAATGTGACCTTGACCTTGAGGTCAAATTACTGATACTGACCTGTGCTGGCCAGAACTTTTTCATCTTTTGACCTAGACTAAAGTTATTTCTTTCGCTCAAATGTATTTGGGGTACTCTAGCATTATCTTTTGAAAAAAAATGTTATACATGTATTAAGTTTACACATATGTTTTAGTTCGATAAAACAGTCACCCCTGGTCAAAATGTTTGTGCTGTAACTGCTATTCCGCACAACTCCTCCCACAATATTAATGCTACATTTATTTCACTTTGCACAGTCATAAAGCATGGATAGAAGATGTGCATATTGTTGTGGTTTAGATTTTGGCCAAAAATTGTGAATTTGAGGGGTATTTGAACTTGGCCATTTTATCGAAATTTGTGCTTTTTAACTGATATTCCGGATACCTCCTCCTACAATATTAAAGCTAGTTTCTTTTACTTTGTACATTGATTAGGCATGGATTGAAGATATGCATATTGTCATGGTTTAGATTTTGGCAAAAAATTGTGATTTTTAGGGGTAGTTGAACTTGGCGATTATATTGAAATGTGTATTCTGGAACTGTTAATACAATATTAAAGCCACAGTTATATCAGTTCTTAGACATTAGATTTCCATGTTTTATATCCAACTGTGGGGGCATCATATGTGTCTTACAAACACAAACAGAGTAGCTAAATTTTATCCAAAACTTGAGTGCAAATACATCAGGAGAAACTTGAATGATGGCATCGGGGGCATTTACTCTCTAGTTAAAATTGGACCCTATGGGAAAAATTACATTTTCATCCTCTCCTCTGAATCCAATGAAGCAATTTTAACTAAACCTCACAGTAATAATGTTTGGAAGGTCGTTTATCAAGATTGCTCATTTCATTTAGATTCGATAAAAAAAAACATGGCCACCAGCCCGGAACTTAGTTTTAACATTGGACCCAATGGGACAAATCTTCTCAGAAACAATTGAAGCAAATTCAGTCAAACTTTACAGGAATAATGGATGGAAGGTCCTCTACAAAGATTGCTCATTTCTTTATGTTTTGACAAAAACATGGCGGCCAGCGCGAAACTTTGGTTTAATATTGGACCTCACATTTTCATCTCCTCTGAAACCACTGAAGCAAATTCAGTCAAACTTAACAGGAACAATATACGGAAGGTTACATGCAAAGATTACTCATTACATTCCGATCTAACAAATAACATGATGCCGCCAGGACGGAATATAGATTAACATTTGACCGTACAGGAAATTCGTCTGTCATCTTCTTTGAAATTATTGAAGAAAATTTAACTGAATTGGAATATGTATGGAACTATGGCTTAACATTAGATCCTAAGGCAAACAAATAATTTTTGGTCATCAGCATAGACATGACTTATATTAGAAGCATTATGTCAGTTATCGACTGCCCTGAAACCACTGAACATTCAACCAAGCTTTACAGGAATGATGCATGGAAGCTCCTTTATAAAGATTGTTCATATCTTTCCGATTCATAAAAAAGGATAAAAATGAAAAAGAAAAAAACTAATCTTCTCTGAAACCTGGAGACGAAATGCAACCAAACTTTAAAAGAATTTTGTATGGCCTGTCTTTCACAAAAGACATGGCCACCACCACAGAACTTAGTTTAACATTGGGCTGTATAGAAAAAAAGAACACATCTCTTCCATCATCTGCATTGAAAATAAAGAAGAAAATTTAATTAAGCTCTGCACTATAATAACATAGAGAAGGTCCTTTACAGAAATCGCTCATTTTGTTCTCATTGGATAAAAAACATTGCCACTAACACGGAACTCGGACGCTCTGGTTAAAGGTCATTTTCATCATCAGCTCTGAAACTAATTAAGCAACTTTAACTGAAATGTATTGGAATGATGTAGGAAAGGTCCTTGACAACGATTGCTCATTATGTTCCGATTCGACAGAAAAACATTGCTGATAGCAAAGCACATAGAAAACTCTGCTAAAAAAGCATTTTGTCAGATGAGCAATACAGGATCAGTCTTAGCTTTAATCTTAGATCTAGGAGGTAGACATTTAGTGGTAGGATGCTCATATTTGGAATGTGACTGCGTTATGATTAGCTTGCTTTGTGTGTACTTTTACCTTGGTAACTTTTTTAAACTTCTTTAACATTGTTAGTGATATGGCATTTTGACCTTGAACTTTCCTTGAGAGACTTAGATAGATCACATTGCTTCTAGAATTTATTGTTTGGTAACTGGGTGTTTATATTTGGTATGTAATTTTCCAATTTTTCCTGGTATTATCATATTTTTAGACATTATGACCTTGACATTACCTTGAGGTTTTGCTTTTTTAAAGCTTGAAACCTGCTTCTAGAAGATATTTTGTTAGTTGTGGGGAGTCCTTATATGGCATGTGACTTCCTTATATCACATTTAAAATTTTTAGCTCGCTGGAACGAATGTCCGGAGAACTATTGTCATACCCCCGGATTCGATGTCGTCGGCGTTAGCAAAAAGTTTAACCTTGCTTTTGAGATGGCGACCTGAAGAGGTAGGATGATGATATTTGTAATGTGTCTTCCTTGTGATGATAGCTTTCTTGTAGTAGCATATTTGTAGACATTTTGACCTTGACCTTGCCTTGAGGGCAATGAAAAAAGACTTTAACCTTGCCTCTAGAATTTATGCTTTTGGTGGTAGTGTGTTCATATATGGTATGCGACTTCTTTATAAGAGCTTTCTAGCGGTACCATATTCGTAGACATTTTGACCTTAACCTTTCAATGACGGCATTAAAAAAACAACTTTAACCTTGCTTCTTAAATGAAGTTGTTTAGTGATAGGGTGTTCATATTTGATTTGTGACTTCCTTATGATGAGAGCTTTCTAGAGGTGCTGTATTCGTAGACATTTTGACCTTGACCTTTCCCTGAAGGCAATTTTTTAAAAACTTTTACCTTGCTTCTAGAATTGAGTTGTTTAGTGAAATAGTGTTTATATTTGGTATGTGACTTCCATATGATGAGAGCTTTCTAGCGGTACCATATTTGTAGACATCTTGACCTTGACCTTTCCCTGAGAGCAAATTTTATAAAGCTTTATCCTTGCGTCCAGAATTCAGTTGTTTAGTGGTAGGGTGTTCATATTTAGTATGTGACTTTCTTGTGATGAGAGCTTTCTACCGTTACCATACTGTAGACATTTTGACCTTGACCTTACCGTGAGGGCAATTTTTAGCTCACCTGGCCTGAAAGGCCATGTGAGCTGTTGCCATCACTTGGCGTCCGTCGACCGTCGTCCGTCCGTTCGCCTGTCTGTCGTCCGTCAACAATTAAAAAAAAATATTCTCCTCTGAAACTGGTGAGCCAATTGTAACCAAACTTGGCCTGAAGCATCACCAGGGTATGCAGTTTCAAAATTATGTTCGATTAGTCAACATGGCCTCTGTTGCTAAAAATAGAACAGTGCTAAATTGCTGTTTTTAGCAAATAAGTCAAAAACTGTTACAGATATAAAAAATCTGACGAGGCAAAAATGACCAGCATGGCAAGATCTACCCACCCTGCAACTTAGAAGAAAACCGGAAAACCCGTCTTGGAGTAATTGCCCTTTTTCCGTAAAAAATTCAAAATTTATGCATTTTACTAGTGTAACAGATAGATGTCAAGTGTAAATTGCAAAAATTTTCAGCATATCAAGATCTACACAACCTGAAATTTTGAAGAAAATCCAAAAACCTTTGTAGGAGTTATTGCCCTTTTTTCACAGAATTTTCATATTTTTCGTCTTTTATTTCCAAAACTATAGAAGATGAAGGTCAAGTGCAAATTGATAAAATGTTTGCCATGCTGTTGCGACTTCAAAACCAGTGTTGAAAATTGTTCGTCGACCACAATTTTCAAAATGGCTGCCAAAAAGGCAGGAAAATTCAACATTGTCCGATTTTATAAAATTTGGTTTCCAAATAAGTATTGATGTCCCAACTTCAAAACTGATGTTAAATTATTCCTTGACCGCCATTTTTAAAATGTCCACCAAAAAAGGCGGGAAAATTCAACATTGTCCGATTTTAATGAAATTTAGTATCCAAATAGATATTGATGTCGCAACTCCAAAACCGGTGTTAAAAATTGTTCCTTGACCGCCATTTTCAAAATGGCCGCCAAAAAGGCGGGAAAATTCAACATTGTCTGATTTTAATGAATTTTGGTTTCCAAATAGGTATTGATGTCGCAACTTCAAAAGTGATGTTGAAAATTGTTCGCTGACGGCTGCCAAAAAAGGCGGGAAAATTCAACATTATCCGATTTCAGTGAAATTTGGTTTCCAAATAGATATTGATTTTGCGTTTTTTAAAACCGATGTCGAAAATTGTTCGTTGACGACCATTTTCAAAACGATGTCTCGACTACAAAACTGGTGTCGAAAGTGGTCCTTACTTAGCAATATTTCACGAAAGGATATGGAGTAAATGAACATGCGACCATAACACATATATTAACTCCAACTGCAATAATATTAATGAGCTGTATGGCCATTTCGGAAATTTATTCCTCATTAGCAGCACTAGAACCCTAACAAAGGAAATCCATAATTTCAAAAAATGCTAAAATGCATAAAACCAAACGAAATCCGAATAATCAGTAATATCAATTATAGCTAAGGACAAAACTACGATGGTGGGAGTTAATCCTTCGGTTTTAGAATTTACATAAATTTAGAAAATATTAATTGAACAAAGTAGTGTACACATGAGATATCATCTCATGTACAAGTACACCATATCTAAGAAAAATAAAGAGCATACATCTCTACCACGGGGAATTGTTTTACCAACTCCACACTGCAATAAAAGACAAACTCCTGAATGTTTTTAGAAGAATGAAGTTAGCAAGAATGTTTTTTGTCAAAAACTAAAGCCCAACAAAGAAATATAGTAAAAGATGATCAGACTTTAAATACATTTAAAGATATTGGTGGTGTTCTAGCCAAAGTTTGAGAGACTGAAGAACAACTGTATAACTTACTGATTGTGGCAACTGTAGGCCAGGTGAGCGATACAGGCTCCTGGGAGCCTCTGGTTAAAAACTTCAACCTTGCTTCTAGAAGGTAGATATTTAGTGGTAGCGTGCTCATATTTGGTATGTCACTTCCTTTTGATGAGAGCTTTATAGAGGTGCCACATTTGTAGACATTTTGACCTTTACTATGCCCTGAGAGCAGTTTGTGAAAAAAAAAACAACTTTACCTTGCTTCTTGGAGATAGCTTTTTAGTGATACGGCATTCCTATATGGCATACGACTTCATTTTATCACATCTTGAATCCTAAAATGTTGTAATTTTGAAAATGAACAAATTAGAAATTTATTGTGCATTGACTTCACTCTAATCCCCGCCGAGCTATGTTGTTTTTTGACAACTCTCGTTAAAACATTACAATTACAAAAGTATAATTTTCAAATTGATTGCACTCTGCGGTCACTCTTCTCTCCGGCGAGCTATGTTATCTTCTGACAACGTGGAAAAGGGGACTTATCAGCTTCAAAAGAATGATGATACAAAATCAGAATAACTTCTAGCGATTCGATCAGTATATTAGACTTTTGAACAAATGTTAACTTTCAGCTTTGTGTTATCAGCATTGTACATTTACATTTGATTTGATTTTGCAGGTTGCAGAGAATATCGACTCTACCAAAATGATGGTTGTGAGCAATGTGTAATTACTCATTTACACAAGGATGCTATATTTATATATATATACATACTATTGTTTTATCTAAAGTGTTCCTTTTTTATTTTTGATACTGGTACTTTTTTTTCTTTTTACAAATTTTTATCTTTTTTGTTTTCGTTATCACGTTAATAAAAAGTTATGAAACCAATGAAATTTTAGTATTTTTATTTAACTACAAGGTCATTGGAGTCAATATGTAAATATATGCTTATATGATACCATGAAGCGTATCATGTCGAATTCAATACTAACAAAACCATTGAAATATATATTAATGAAGGAAATGTTGACACCATACAGAGTGACTCAGGGTTGTACACCAACTTTAATTCTCAGTACACAAAAGGAGTTAAGGATGCCTGAATTAATCCTGCGGTGATTTTACGGGCCAAAAGTAAATTTCCAAATTTTGTTAGCCTAAGTTACAAATTCTAGAAGTTCTTCCTCAAATGTACTAGCCTTAGGCTACAGGACTACTGTTTGAGTCCAGATGCGTTGACAAGGTAAGACTTTCCCGCTTAACCGGCTTCATCTACTCTTTTTTTTATACAACCCTGCCACACAATAAACAGAAAACAGTAATTGCAGATTTAATACATCAATGTTTCTGCACTAAAAATGGAGAACGCAGATGCATCTTTTTAGTAGTAGGGAAAGGCAAAACTTATTTTGCCAAGAACCACACTGATTCAAATGAGAAGTGCACTGCGACTGACGTAATCAAAATGTTAGAATTTTTTATCAACAATATTTTTGTGGAATTCGGAGGTTGCGTTTTCCAACAGACACACAATATGGATTCCTATGAGAACTAACTGCGCCACTCCTAGCTGACCTTTTCCTTTACTCGTATAAGGCCAAGTTTTTACAAGGGCTTACACAAAGAAAACAAAAGCAATTAGCCCAGTCCTTTAATTAAACCCCCCGCTTGAGAAGTGAGGGTATATAGTGACTTGGTTGTCGGTCTTTCCGTCCGTTACACCTAAGGGCACCCTTCCATTATCCGCTACTCCTCCTGAACCACTGAAGAGATTTTCATGAAACTTTATCACAGTCTTAATGACATAATGTAGATGTGCACCTATTATTTCAGAATTCGATTTGATTGATTTTTGGGGTTTCCCATATCAAAACATGGACTTATCCATTACATTACAAATGGGTACCCATTTTTTATCCGCTACTCCTCTTGGACCTCTGAAGAGATTTTCATGAAACTTTAATTGATTTTTTGGGGTTTCCCATATGAAAACATGGACTTGGTCGTAAAATCAGAAGTGGATACCGATCTCCTATCCGCTATTTTTTAGCTCACCTGGCCAAAGGCCATGTGAGCTTTAGCCATCACTTGACGTCCGTCGTCCGTAAACTTTTCATATTTTTGCTATCTTCTCTGAAACAACTGGACCAATTTCAACCAAACTTTACAGGAATGATGTATGGAAGGTCCTTTACTTAGTTTGCCGAAATTTTTCCGATCCGCCAAAAAACATGACCGCCAGCGCTGAACTTAGATTTAACATTGGACCCTGTGGGAAAAGCAGATATTTGCTATCTCCTCTGAAGCTACTGAAGCTACTGAACCAAACTTTACAGGAATACTGTATGGAAGGTCCTTTACTTAGTTTGCCGAATTTTTTCGATCCGTGAAAAAAAACATGGCCGCCAGCGCAAACATAGTTTAACATGGGACCCTATGGTAAAAGCATATATTTGCTATCTCCTCTGAAGCTACTGAAGCAAATTGAATCAAACTTTACAGGAATGCTGTATGAAAGGTCCTTTACTTAGTTTGCCGAATTTTTTTCGATCCGTGAAAAAACATGGCCGCCAGCGCAGAACATAGTCTAACATTGGACCCTAAGGGAAAATCACCTATTTGCTATCTCCTCTGACGCTACTGAAGCCAATTCAACCAAACTTTACAGGAATGATGTATGGAAGGTCCTTTACTTAGTTTGCCGAAATTTTTTCGATCCGTGAAAAAAACATGGCCGCCAGCGCAGGACATAGTTTAACATGGGACCCTAAGGGAAAAACAAATATTTGCTACCTCCTCTGAAGTTACTGAAGCAAATTGAACCAAACTTTACAGGAATGCTGTATGGAAGGTCTTTTACTTAGTTTGCCGAAATTTTATCGATCCGTGAAAAAACATGGCCGCCAGCGCAGAACATAGTTTAACATGGGACCCTATGGGAAAAGCA
>MJUU01031768.1:66352-85548 GCA_002080025.1 Modiolus philippinarum | reverse complement strand
AGGCAAACTGAACCAAACTTTACAGGAATGCTGTATGGAAGGTCTTCTACTTAGTTTCCCGAAATTATATCGATCCGTGACAAAACATGGCCGCCAGCGCAGAACATAGTTTAACATGGGACCCTATGGGAAAAGCATATATTTGCTATCTGAAGCAAATTGAACCAAACTTTACAGGTATGCTGTATGGAAGGTCCTTTATTTAGTTTGCCGAAATGTTTTCGATCCGTGAAAAAACATGGCCGCCAGCGCAGGACATAGTTTAACATGGGACCCTATGGGAAAAGCATATATTTGCTATCTCCTCTGAAGCTACTGAAGCAAATTGAACCAAACTTTACAGGAATGCTGTATGGAAGGTCCTTTACTTAGTTTGCCGAAATTTTTCGATCCGTGAGAAAACATGGCCGCCAGCGCAAGACATAGTCTAACATGGGACCCTAAGGGAAAATCACCTATTTGCTATCTCCTCTGACGCTACTGAAGCAAATTCAACTAATCTTTACAGTAAGGATGTATGGAAGGTACTTGGATCTGACAAAAAAGATGGCCTCCAGTGCAGAACATAGTTTAACATTGGAGCCAGGATTGAGATAACCATCCCTATAATCATCATCTCTGAAATGTATAGAAGGTCCTTTGCAAAAATGATTCGTTTCAATAGGATCAGACAAAAAACATGGGTGCTAATGAAGAACATAGCTAAACATTTGACTCCATTGGTAAGGAAACATCTTTTTTAGTCATGTATGGCGTAGAAGCATTTTGCCAGGTGAGCGGTACAGGCGTAGTCTCTGAGCCTCTAGTTTTTTTTATTTTGATTGATTTTGAATTTCTCGAATCAAATCGGGTTGCAGTGGGTATTTATTAGTGAGCGTTGCTCACAATTTTTCTAGTTTAATTCAACTTCCGCTACATAGACGATGTACTTTCTCTTAATAATCCAAAATTTAAGGAATATTTACATCAGATCTATCTAAATGACCTTGAGATTAAAGAAACCTCTCCAGCCTAGGGAGTGTACATTTTGCAGTTGATTTGTTACTGTCGAGCATGAAGTTTGTACAGTGAATTTTCGAACAGAGCAAAAATACCGTCCCAAAAGCTGCTTAGTCAGGGATTTGTTCAGCCTATGTTAATTTTATCCCCCAAGAAATTTTATAGCCGTCACCATAACATCATTGAAAGATATGAAGTATCAGTGTCCCAAATGAAAGCGGACATTTTCACGTCTTCCTCAAAATGACTATAAAGATTTTGACTTCTTCCTAGATTGACTCACTTACAGCTTTTGTCCAATTTCGACTGAATATTTTTATATTTTTATTGCAACCATTGTTAAACAGCGGCAGTAGAATACCGAAGGAACAAGGGAAATAATGATCACTAAAATCAAAGCCCAAAGACATGGCAAAAACGGCAACAGAGAAAACAAGGAGACAGTCACAATGCACGGAAATAAAAAGAAGACTTTAAATTTAAATGATGATATCAATGCGTTCATACTTGTATTGTATCCACACTTTTAGTGTGCCAAAACCTGTATTGTGTCAAAGCATTTAGTTTGCACCTACTATATTGATTCAGGGTTTAATGAGCATGAGGATAACTGGCTGTCTTTCAGCGACAGCTCTTGTTTTGAAATAAAAGTCTTCCCTTTTGTCTTAAATTTTAGTACTGAGTAGAGATGAACAAAAATGTACTGGAATGACGTATGCAAATTTCTTGGCAAAACTTGAACATTTAATGAAATCTGTGAACAAGCATAGCATAGCCACCATTGTAAGACATATTGCATAACTGGACCCTGGAACTATTTAACATTTTGAGCAGCTCCTAGAAAACTACTTTAGCAAATAACTAAATACCGAAGTTACTATGAATTTAATTTCTGCATATGCGCATTTCGACAACTTGCGTCTCTTCAGTGCAGATAAAATCTAAACGTTTTGAAGACCATAAATGCAAAGATATTAAAAAACTGATAGAGAACAAATAACCAATATGATCTAAATGTAAAGCCAAAATCAGCTTAGGACAGAGCTTTGCATGAGGGAGATACTCCTTATTAGTTCGCCTCAACGAAGTTGGGGGACTATTGGAGTACCCCCGGCGTCCTCGTTCGCGTCCGCGTCTACGTCAACGTCTACGTCTACGTCCGCGTCCGCATTTAAGTATATATCTTGGTAAATATGGATCAAACTTTGTATACAGATGCATCTTGGGCTATCTCATAGCCTCCAAGAGAATTAGGTCTCTTTGACCTATATTTTCCGCTTGGATAACTTACATTCAAGTTTACGTCCGAGTTCAGATCTCAGTCACTATACATGCTAGGATCATGTAACGTTGCATATGCATGCATCTCTGATGGTAGGTCAGCATCCAGGCAAAATTAGGTCACTTTGACCTATATTTTCCGCTTGAACGACTTACATTCAAGTTAACGTCCGAGTTCAGATCTCAGTCACTATACATGGTAGGATCATATGACCTTGCATATGCATGCATCTCTGATGGTAGGTCAGCATCCAGTCAAAATTAGATCACTTTGACCAATATTTTCCGCTTGAACGACTAACATTCAAGTTTGCGTTCGAGTTCAGATCTCAGTCACTATACATGGTAGGTTCATGTAACCTTCCATATGCATGCATCTCTGATGGTAGGTCAGCATCCAGGCAAAATTAGGTCACTCTGATCTATATTTTCTGCTTGAACGACATACATTCAAGTTAACATCCGAGTCCAGATCTCAGTTACTATACATGGTAGGATCATATAACCTTGCATATGCATGCATCTCTGATGGTAGGTCAACATCCAGGCAAAATTTGATCACTTTGACCTATATTTTCTGCTTGATTGACTTACATCCAAATTTACTGAAGAGTTCAGATCTCAGTCACTGTACATGTAAGGATCATGAAAAAGAAAGGAAATGGGGTAAATTTCAAGGAGACAACATCCCATATCCAAGTTAAAACTTGCATATGCATGCATCTCTGACAATGTGCCATAACGAGGCGAACTTTGTAATCGTTGATTACCTATGTTTTTTAAACAAAATTACAAAAATTTAGATATTGTAAAGTTCCAAATAGAATCGGCTTTCGGGTCAGCACCGAAGTACTGACTACAGGGCTGGTGAATACCCTCGGGGATTATCAGTCCACCAGCAGTGGCATTAGCCCATTGGTAACAAATAACAAAATACCAAAATTACTGTGAATTTAATTTCTGTATATGTGCATTTCGACAACTTATGTCTCTTCAGTGCAGATAAAATCTAAACGTTTTAAAAACCATAAACTCAAAGATATTTAAAAACTGATAGAGAACAAATAACCAATATCGAGGGGTCACAAGTAAAAGGGGATATCTGCTTAACAAATATATATACTTATATCACCTTTTACCTGTGACCCCTCGATATGATCTAAATGTAAAGCCAAAATCAGCTAAGGACAGAGCTTTGCATGAGGGAAATACTGGAACCAAACATTTCAGGAATAGTGTAATGTGGGTCCTTAACAAAAACTGTTATTTTAGATAAAAAACGACAACGGACGTGGTCGACGGTACGAAACGACTCTGTGCTTAAATGTTTTGATAATCTCCTTCGAAACCACACAATCCAATTCAACCCAACTGTACTGGAATTATGTATACAACGGCCTTTAGTAAAATAAAAAGTTTCAAGTTTCAAGTCTTGTACAAACTTGCCCATTTTCCCAATCTATTTTCAAAAAAGTTTGAAACTGGTGCATATTTGAAAAAAAAAAACTATTGATCATCTCTTCATAACCTATAGAATAGAGTTGATTCAAGGTCGAGTGAAATTAATTCTAGGAGTCTTCGTTCTCTTTGATTTTTTTAGCAAACTTTATTGCAACTTCACAACAAAATTACACAAAGTTGGATCTTATTGAACAAACTTATTGTCATTGCCTCAAAAACAACTTAGCAACTTAAGCCAGTCTTTACAGGCATGATGTATGGGAAGTTGCCCTTAACAAATGCTTCTGATCGAACAACAACAACAGACATGGCTGTCCTCAAGAGAATGGTTTTGATTGACCCTATATTAATAAAAGGTCTCTGAAACTATTGGGAAGATTTTATTAAGTTATTAGTATTTTGATCGAATGAGCTAAACAAAAGCATATATAGGTTAGATATTAATTAAACTTTTGTAGCATAGAATAGCTTAAAAGTATTTTGCCAGGGGAGCGATCATATAGATTCGGCTTCTGTGTATTTAGTTCATACTGATATTTCCTATTTGTTTGTAAAGTAACGAGTTTCTTGAGACTCTAAATGTATCTTATTAGTTTCTTAGCAATTGGAAAGAAATAGAAAGATTCAGTTGAAAAAATGACTTGGTGTTATTGTAATAAAACTTAAGATTGACTGGGCGGGGTTTGCTATAAACTTTGAGTTGGGGTAAATCTACTTTTTCAGTATAGTGCCAACATTAGGTGTGAAAAAATTACAATCAAGTTGCATAGTCATTATCATGTAGTTATCTTTATAGTGAACACTTTTTTTTCAAAAACAAATTGTTTCTTATTTGTATACCCAAAGACATGAATAGGAACATCACCAATCAAACAATTATCCATGTATATGGTCCATGATTTGGAATGATCAAATCCTGAGTGACAGATTAATCCGCCAAGTCAACCTAAACTTTTCTTCCAATAGACTTCACTGCATAACATCATTCGCCTGACCTAAATTGGACACAACGTAACTAGCCGAGCCTTTTATTAACATAAAGTTTAGCATGCCATATACTTTCATTTGCTGCTTCAATATAGATATTTCGAGAATTAGATCACAAAGTGAAACTTTCTATTTAAATTTTTGTAAGAAAAGTTGACCATAAAACAAGTGATGCATTCAAGAAAATTGTTAACCTAAGAAACGGTTGACTAGGACGATTCGGGTAATTCGAAGATTTTTAAAATTGCCTCCTTGATTGTTTAATTCATCAAGAACATTGCTCATGCGTAGGGAAGGGAGATAATAATATACACAATTTGCTTTAGTAACTACTTTTTGGAGAACATGTACTCCAAGCGTGATATTGTACATGTATTATAAAACATTCCGTTATATTTGTGTAAATGTTGATAGGACCTCAGATTTTGATAGTTTCGGGTGTGAGAATATATTTCATGCCACATTGCACATTAATTTTGAAAAGCAAGTGCTATGTTTAACAGACTGGCATGCTCCACTTACACTATATTGATAAACGTGATGTATTTTGAGATGATAACTGCAACGAATGTTTCGGTTGCTTTCTATGATATGCATTTTACTCATGAATGACTCGGGTCTCCTTTTAATGGTTAAAATCCATTTCTACATCAACCCTTTGGTATGCATGATGCATTTTAGGATTCCAGTTACAATGAATTTATATTTGACCTACATTTTACACATCAGCGACTTGGTTAGGTAAAATAGTTTAAGTCTGTTTCCGCTTAATGGCATGCCCGATATCATCCATAGAAGTATGCATGACGCAACTAAAGATGACAGTTGCAATGCATGCTTCGGATGCTCTCTGTGACCTATATTTTATTAATGAAAGACTAGGTTAGAAAGAATGGTTAAAAAACATTCCCGCTTTCTGGCATGATGACCCTTTTCAACAATATTGTATGCATATTGCACCTTGACTTAAAAGCTGCAATTCATGCGTTAAATGACCTTCATTTTTTCGCAAGTACGACTCTGTTAGGAGGCATGGTTATCCTGGTAACTGACATGTTTTACTTGTGACAAAATCATTAAGAAACAAGAAATTTTCAATGTTGATCTATTTATAAAACTTCCTGAATATACATTTTGGCCTTTACACAGAAGGAATAAAGACGATACTGCCAAACGAGCAGAAGGAATAAAGACAACACTGCCAAACGAGATGTGCATAGCAAACGGTATGTTTAAAGTGTACCTTTTATGCACCGGCACTATTGTGGAAGGGACATGTAACTTTTCTTATAAGTATTCTTCTAGTTCTTCCATATTTTCTTGGCCACGCCTTTTCAGCTCACCTGACCGAAAGAGTCATTGTAAGTTATAACCATCACTTGGCATCTGTCATCGAATAACTGAAGCAAATTCAACCAATCTTTACAAGAATGATGTATGAAAGGTCCTTTACAAAATTAAGTGAGAACCAAACCGTCGGTCAAAAGAACGAATAATCCATGGACAACGGCAGCATCGGAAACACTAAGAAACAAGGACACCACTTGAGTAAAAGAAAAATGAAGACGCACATACAGATGAACAACACGGGCCCAATTAAAACCATGGGTGATATCAGGTATACCGGTAGAGTAAGCATCTCCTTCTTCTTATAAGACACCCGCCGTGTTGAACATGTCAACTCCGGTAGTAAAGTCAAATCCAATAGAGGAAAACAATATAAATTCCATGGGTGAGATCAGGTATACCGGTAGAGTAAGCATCTCCTACTTCTTATAAGACTACCGCCGTGTTGAACATGTCAAATCCAATAGAGGAAAACAAAAAAAAATTTCCAATTTCATTCCTACCAGACAAAAAAAAATGCAACCGGCGTGATAACATATACGGATTTATCATTTCACCAACTTCTTTTTAAGCGCTAAAGTAAATGTCAAGCATTGCAGGAATGCTGAATTAAAGGTCCTTTACAAAGATTGGCCTGCACAAAACTTAGTTAACAATTGGGTCCTACTGAAAAATTATTTCCATCATCTCCTCAGAAACTATTGAAGCAAATTTAACTGAATTGTACTGGAATAATGTAGGGTAGATCCTTAATAGGCATGGTCAATTTTATGGCATATGGAGTTTACATCTCCCAGCTCATTCGCTATTCAAGAGCCTGTGTTCGATAAAGTGGCTTCCTTGATAGAACCCGGTTGCTCACAAATAGGCTACTTCAACAAGGGTACGTTACCCAAAACTTGAAGTCATCCCTCCAGAAGTTTTACGGTCGACATCATCATCTTGTGGACCGCTATGGGATATCTGTTTCCCACATGACAACAGATCTTTCCCTTTAAAGCTTAATTGTTGTTTCCTCTACCGAATTTGACTTTACTACCGGATTTGACATGTTCAACACGGCGGGTGTCTTATAAGAAGCAGGAGATGCTGCACTGGTGCACCTGATCTCACCCATGGTTTTATATTGGGTCCGTGTTGTTCATCTTTGTGTGTGAGTGTCTTCATTTTTCTTTTCTGTGCTGTACCCATGTTGTGTCTTTGTTTTTTTTCTGCCTTTTTTGTTTCTGGTGTTGCCATTGTCCTTGGATTGTTCGCTTTTAGATTGACGGTTCGGTTCTCACTTTGTTATATTTTGACAAAAACATAAATCCCGTTGGAGAATCATATTTTTATCATCTCCTTATACACCTTTAAACCAAATTCAGCCAATCCATGCTGAATTATGGTACTTTACAAATATGCTCATATTTGTAAAGTACCATAACATATTTGTAAAGTACCATAACATATTTGTAAAGTACCATAACCACTGCGTTTGGATACGAGCGCGGAACATAGTTTAACATTGGACTCGATTAGAGTAGAAAATGTTCATTTTCATCATCTGCTCAGAAACTTTTTAAGCCAAGTCAATTAAATTTACTGGAATGTTGTAGAGGCGATACTTAACAAAGATTGCTTATTTGCAACTATTTGACAATATGGTGCCAAGGATGGAATATAGTTTGACATTTGACCCTTCTTGAAAATCATTTTATCTGTTGAGCGATACAGACTCAGCGTCTGAGCCTCTAGTTAAACATTTACAGTAAGGCGAACCTTTTGTAATTATTTTGCGTTATTTGATTGAACTATTTTAACTTTTAAGATCTTTTGTAACACTTAAGAAATTGAGACCAAAATTTTATTAGAAATTCAAAGCAGTTCTTCAACATCGTTCCTGAAAAGGCTGTTTGATGATTCCCCTTTAGAATGTGTCATGTAGTCTCGGTCCACTTGAGGAAGATGCCAACTTCGAACAGTTTGTGGGAACAATTATCTTATACTGTTGTTATTTTGGCCAGGTCGAATTTGAACTTGGTCACAATCAACCTTTGGAGCACCATCCACAGTTTTGACCTTAAATGGCTGCCAGGTGTTCCGTAGTTCATTGACAATCCCTAAGAGACCAATAGAGGAACACTTTGTTTTTCTAAATGTATACAGAGATATTTAGAAAAGTTTTGAGACATTGTGGACCTCATTTGTTCTGCAGGTACACAAGAGTATCACAGACAGTTCAAGAAATGCACCATGATTTCATTTTATTGGGTTAAGGACTAGATCATTTTGAACCAATGGTGATCACATTCCTACTTTGGTTGTCCCCTTACCCATTTACGAAGGGAAGGTCATGATAAAACTAAAATTCTAATATGGGAACAATGGAAACCATGACGACTAGCCATATGAAAATCTCCAATAACATAATGAGCGATATCACATCAGTCTTTACGCTGAAACTGACGACGTCACAATATGTTTTGTGCACAAAAACGTCAGTAAATCTGAAGTAATGGCTGTCGTTACCGTGTACACTATAGGTCCGCTCAGATCATGAAATGTCATATTAGAATCGAAATAATTCATGTTCGCCGGTTGTTTGTAGTCGATTTACATATGGGTGTCCATTATTTTCGTTTATTTTACCCCTCGCTCCGCTACGCTACGCTCTGGGTAAACTATTAACGAAAATAATGGCCACCCATATGTAAATCTCCAACACACCACCGGCGAACATGAATTATTTCTTAAATATATTTACCGTTTAACCCAACGGAATAGACTTTCTAGAACTAACCTGGATATTATAAATACAAACTTTTTTATCCTTAGAGAAATTTATTTAAGTTTGATACTCTTCATATATTTACCTTTTGCTTTTTTATGCACAATCAAATATTACGTGAAATACATGTGTTCCAAATGTCCATCTGCAGAAAAATGAATTTACAGCGACATCGGTATTTAGTGATTAAATTCAAGTAGTTACTTTGCACCCTGTTGAGTCCGGACTGCCTTGACGACAGTGATGTAGATTTGACATACAAACTGTAACTACAGCAAATAGTGGTATAGCTGCATGTATAAGCTTGTTTTCAAGGTTTTCCCATCATCGAGGGAACATATACATACTTTTAATGATGTTGAACTGTCTATGTACAAGGTAAGACCTTCGGTGAATTCATACAAAACAACAAAATTTTGCTAAAGGTTGCTAAAGAGACGTACGACAGTAGACTAAACCCAAGACAAAACGATTAATCCAGAATAGGCACAAACAATGGCTTTCAGACGCCATGGAAGGATTGGCACGATCGGTTTCACTCCTCTGTTCCAAGTTGCTAAAATTCTACTGTAATTACATAATTTTGATTGATGTTTTTATATCAATATTTACGATGCTTCCTTGTCTTTTTTTATCATTTTTACAACAAAGACTAAAACAAAAATAAATATTTTCTTCATTCCATAACAATGATAACAATTCCATAAAAATCACTATTAATAACAGAAATAACATGAACAAAAACACAATCACAGTGTTCACTTTTTACATAAATACAAACTTGCATTATAAAATAACTTTACAACTATTCCGACTGAATTAAGTCAGTTGTTTGGAATTTCTCAGATTTGCAGGCCCTAGAGATGCTTTTATCCATTAAAAACATAATATTGTTTTGTACACTGACCCTCCATTTTTTCTTCATAATTTCATTTTATGGGGTATTTATGAATTTGATGAACATTTTGATACCTTGCATATATGAAAACTTCATAGGATGTCAGTTTCCGGGATCAGTTTCACCAAAAAAATATATAGTTTTTCTCAAAAATGAGATCAGCAACTTTTCAACTATTTCGCTTAAATTACTGAATTCAATTTACTAACAAAAGAAAATCATATTTATTTTCAAATTGATCAGTTAACATCTTTAAATATAGCCTACATGGTTTAAATCAAAATATGACTAATGTCATTCTGTAAGCTAATAAATGCAGCGACTTCGGAAACATGCAGTCATAAAACGCACGATTGGTGAGCGTACTGGCCAATAAAGCAATTTCTGCTTTTGTCAAAAGAACAATACGATTGTATATAGATCGTACTCACAGAATACTGAAAGTTTTTACAGGGTGAATTTACGATATCTTAAAAATTTAGAAAAACTGCATCCGTAAAATGAATGTGAAGGATAACCATATAGATAAACGCAATTTTTTTTTCATTTGTACACAAATTTCATGACTAAAACTGAATTTAGTTGGTAACAAAACGATATCGATATATCAATAATTTTATATATTATTTTTCCGTATCCAGTAGCAATGCGTTGGTCGTGCAATTTATCACACTTTCCCAGCATTATTTTAGGTGAATATAACATGTTTTCCATTATCATGTTATATGAACATTGTATCATTGCTGGTATATTGAGCACCATTGTTTTTACAACTATACATAAAATCAATACATATTCATAGATGAGCAATTACAAATATTGTTATAAAACTTAAGATTGACTGGGCGGAGTTTGCCTTAAACTTTGAATTTGGGTAAATCTACTTTTTCACAGGAGTGCCAACAAAGGTGTTAACAAATTACAATCAAGTAAATTATTAAGAATCCTGTATTAATCTTTAATGGGAGCACTTTTCAAATACAAATATAGTTTGTATTTGTATGCTCCAAGATATAGTTAGAAACATTCGCCAATCAAACAATTATTGATCTAGTAATCATATTACCATGCATTTGATATCTTGTACCTATTTCGGGTTTCGAAATGATCAAATCCTGAGTGACAGGTAACTCCGACCAATCAATTTAAACTTTTTTTTACAATTCATCATGATGAAATGAATAACTGAAATGCAATAAGACTGATGTAATCCAACTAAAAATGAATACCTCCTCACACAAGGTTTTTGCACTATAATTCTTAGTATCACCACCGCTGAGTGGAGCAGTTTTGCAGTCTGATTCAATGAGTTTTGGTTAGCGGAAGCGAAGCTTTCCAAGTTATGGTTTTGGTTTATGCTATCCGTGACCCATGATACAAGAAACGTCTATATGACAGGCAATATTCATCTGTAACAAAATCAAGCAAAAAGACAAACATAAGAATTGCGAAATATAAACTACCAAATAAACTGTCTTCAAATGACTTAGTACCCATTTTACCGAATAAACATTGCAGTTACATTACGTGGAATTTGAAGACTCGACAGAGTTACTGTTCATACAATTGTCTTCACATTCCTCTTTTGTTACATAGTTATTGCCATTGCTGCCACATCCTCCATATATAAATCTTTCACATTTTTTAGATTCTGTATTGAAATAAAACCTAGGAATGGATGCACGACAGTTCCCTGTGTGTTTTGGTTCGTTACAGTTTGGTGGTTCTTTAGTGGATTTAAGTGGTTTTTGGTTACTTTCGTCAGGTTCTTCTTTGAATTCATTTTCAGGTGGAAAATATGCATGCTCATCTGTTGAAATATAAAAAGTAAGACAAGTGAAGTATACCAATAGGATAGATAAAACAATAACAAACAAAAATGAAAGTATAGCTATACATTTATGTAATGTTTCTGTTGTATCTGTGTAATCATTCCAATGCTTCCTTTTTTGTCGGAGGTACTTAGTTTTACCTGTTGACTTGGATAAAATGATCATTCCACTAAACATTTTATCATTGTTGCTGTTTTGTTGATGTTTTAGTCGCATTTGTATAGGTTGCAAGAAATACTGTCGAATAACTAAATACCGAAGTTCATGTGAATTTACTTTCTGCATATGCGCATTTCGACAACTTATGTCTTTTCAGTGCAGATAAAATCTAAACGTTTGGACGACCATAAACCCAAAGATGTTTAAAACTGACAGAGAATAAATAACCAAAATGATCTAAATGTAAAGCCAAAATCAGCTAAGGACAGAGCTTTGCATGAGGGAGATACTCCTTGGTTTTCAACAAACTTTACAAAAGATCAGATTTCGCAAGGAGCCGCTCCTGCCATTTTATTTTTGATTTGGTTCTTAAAATAACACAGCAGATTTCTTTTGATTTGTTTTTATGTGGGTTTTTCTTTTATTTTGTTTTGTTTTACTGATTGTTTTTATTTCAGTGGATGTGATAATAAAGTAAGTAAAACCTGTTTTTTTCGCCTGTATATACAAAGGTGGTTGTATGCCAGTATTACTACAATTTTGATAATTTTAGTTCAAATTGTTAATGCCATTGTGTCTGTGTGATCATAGTCAGATCTTTTTCTCAACATTGTTAATCCGGAAGAGTATGCGAGTGTGTACTAAAAATATGCCACGATTACCTATACTTTGTTCTGCAAACTTACCGTAAATAGAGTTTTGCCCTTTTTGCTTTATACTATGACCAGTCTTCTTTCGGTTTTGTTTTCATTATTTGGGGAGAAAACAGTTACAACATGTTATTTATTTTTGTGCTTAAAAATTAACATGAAAACTTGATATTAATTGCATTTCGGAATGCCAGAAACCTCTACATCCTTTTTAGCTCACCGGGACGAATGTCAGGAGAGCTATTGCCGTATCTCCGGCGTCGGCGGCGTAGGCGTCAGCAAAACTTTAACCTGGCTTGTGGAATGGATACCTGAAGAGCTAGGATGTTGATATTTGGTATGTGGCTTCATTGTGATGAGAGCTTCCTTCTAATCCATACCTGTAGACATTTTGACCTTGACTTTGTCCTTAGAGCAATTAAAAAAAAAACTTTAACCATGCCTCTAGAAGATAGGCTTTTAGTGGTAGGGTATTCATATTTGGTATGTAAAACTTCTTTATGATGAGAGCTTTCTTCTGGTACCATACTTGTAGATATTCTGACCTTGACCTTGCCCGTTGGGATTTTTTTTAAAACTTTAATCTTGCTTGTAGAATAAAGTTGTTTAGTAATAGGGTGTTCATATTGGGTATGTGACCTTCATTTGTTGAGAGCTTTCTTCTTGTACCATATTTGTAGACATTTTGACCTTGACCTTGCCTGAGGGCAATTTTTAGCTCACCTGACCCAAAGGGTCAGTGTGAGCTATTGTCATCACTTGGCGTCCGTCTTCCGTCCTTTAAACTTTTCACATTTTCATCAACTACTCTGAAACTACCGAAGCAAATTCAACCAAACTTTACAGGAATGATGTATGAAAGGTCCTTTACAAAGATTGCACATTTCGTTCCGGTCGGACAAAAAACATGGTCCCAAACGCGGAACTTAGGTTTAATATTGAACCCTATGGAAAACATCACATTTTCATCTTCTCTTCTGAAACCACTGATGCAAATTCAACCCAACTTTACAGGAAGGATGTATAGAAGGTCCTTTACAGAGATTGCTCATTTGTTCCAATCTGATTAAAAACATGGCCGCAAGCACGGAACTTAGTTTAACATAGGACCCTATGAGAAAAAAAATCACATTTTCATCTTCTCCTCAGAAACCACTGAAGCAAATTCAACCAAACTTTACAGGAATGATGTAATTAAGGTCCTTCACAATGATTGCTCATTTCATTTGGATTCGACAAAAAACTTGGCCGCCAGTGCGGAACTTAGGTTTAACATTGGACCCTACGGGAAAAATCACCTTTTCATCTCCTCCACTGAAACCATTGAAGGAAATTCAAACAAACTTTACAGGAATGATGGATGGAAGGTCCTTTGCAACGATTGCTCATTTCGTTCCGATCCGATAAAAACATGGCCACAAGCAAGGGGCATAGTTTAACATTGGACCCTACGGGAAAATCACATTTTCATCCTCTCCACTGAAACCATTGAAGGAAATTCAACCAAACTTTACAGGAATGATGGACTAAAGGTCCTTTACAAGGATTTTTCATTTTGCGGTGCTGAAATTAGTTTTAACATAGGACCCTATGGGAAAAATCACATTTTCATCTTCTCCTCTGAAACCACTTTTCAGGAATGATGTATCGGAGGTCCTTTACAAAGATTGTCCATTTCGATTCGATCCGATAAAAACATAGCCGCAAACACGGAACTTCGTTTAACATAGAACCCTATGGGAAAATCACATTTTCATCTTCTCCTCAAAAACCAATGAAGCAAATTCAATAAAACTTTACAGGAATGATGTACTAAATTAAGGTCCTTTACAAAGATTGCTCATTTCATTTGGATCCGACAAAAAACATGGCCGCCAGTGCAGAACTTTGGTTTAACATTGGACCCTATGGGAAATACTTGTCTACTGAAACCATTGAAGGAAATTCAACCAAACTTGACAGGAATGATGTGTGGAAGTTCCTTTACAAAAAGTGTTCATCAAAAACATAGCTGCCAGCGCGAAACATAGCTCAACATTGGAGCCAAAGGGAAAATCATTCTTTTCATCTATTGAAGCAACTTGAACTTATCAGTATTTGAATGATGTATATAAAGTCTATTGCAAAGATTACTCAATTAAATAGGATCTTACAAAAATGGTGAACAAAGCTAACATTAGACCCCATTGGAAAAAATAATATTTTGGTCATTCATGGCAAAGAAGCATTTTTTCAGGTGAGCGATACAGGCTCAATTTCTGAGCCTCTAATTTAAAACTTTAACTAAAAAACTACTAAAAATAGGCTACGATTACCTATACTTTATCTGCAAACTTGCCGCAAATAGAGTTTTGTTCTTTTCGCTTTATACTATGATCAGTCTTCTTTATGTTTTCTGTTCATTATTTGGGGAGAAAACAGTTACAACAGGGCATTTGTATCTGTGAGTTAAACATTTTTCTATGCAATGAAAGATTTTATTTTTCAGTGTGAGTGTGCATATGTTCGAGATGTTGATTTTACATTATTTTTTTTATTTCAATAATGCAGGATTATCCGATATGTGGGGTGTAGGGTATGTAAGCTTGCTCAGTAGGGCTCTTTAATTCTTGTGTAGACTGATGTCACAATCAGCTGTACAGAGTGATCAGACCTAAGTAGTACCTTCTTTAATGTATTTGCAGGAAGGACATTGCCATTCTTGGCTATCTGATTTTCAAGTAAGTCGACTGGGTAGTTGCTTCTGGTAATTCTATGATATTCCAAAGATAATAGTGGTACTGTTCAGGTTGAGTTATTGTGGTAGGGACGCTTTACTGCACAGTTGCCTATTTCTGTATTGTCGTTGTGCTTGTAATTTATGCAATAATAATTAATATCTCTGAACCATTTTTCATATTGATTTGTGGTTGCCGTGTATCTATTTACTCCTCAAAAAGCTTTTATACTTTTAACAAGAATCTTGTTTTTGGTTGTTTGACTTAGTTTTACCGATTTTACGGACAAGCATACCTTTAATTGTTTTTGGTCCTCCAAGTGTACGCAGTGGTGGTGGGTGAGGGATCTCTTCATCTGCTTCATCTTCAAGATTTACCTCTTCTTCAATATCTTTCCGAACTTTCATGCTTGGTACTGTTGTTGTTATTACTCCTTAAAAAAATAGTTAAAAGAAAGAAACATTTCAAGAAAGTATATTCAAGGTTTAGGTTTCTTTTCCGTATATTTGTTGTCCTATTAAATCTTAACGTAAGACAATTGGTCATCAATCTGTAATCCCTCAACATCGTCAGCAGTCGTAGGTAATATGCCCAGCGACGAAATTCGGGACATATTGCTATATTACTTTTCATCTTTCAGTCCGCCTGCGTAACTCTAACTGTTATACCAGAAAAATTTTTATTTTGCAGTTTATTTTTTATCTTTGTAAATGATGTGTAAGGTAAGAATTTTTTTCGCGTTTTTTTCGCATTTTTTGTACAAATATCATTGATGCGCATGTCGTAAGGATATTGACTTTGTTGTATTTGTAGGTAAAACATAGATTGTTAAACTATAGTCTTTTTATTAATTAGTAATAGAGGGTACAATGTTTTTTCTGCAAGGATAGTTTTATCTTGGGAATCAATTGCACTTTTATCAAAAGATGTACATGTGATAACGTTATATTTATTAAAAATATAGATCATTGAACTTGGAAAAATTGGTCTGATTCAAAAGTTTCTTTTATTGGGACATCATATTTCTCATAGACACAAATATCATCAGTAAGGTTCTTTAGGTTTTAGACCCTATTGGTAATTATTTCTCTTTCAGATTAAAAAAAAATCAGGGATTTTGAAATCATGACAGATGACGTGTGACTGAGGATGTTACTTTCTATGCATGATCAAATCAAGCATTCGGAAAACCATAAATCGCTAGATGTCTAAAAGCGGATATGGAACAAATAACCAATTGGATCTAAATTGAGAGGTTACTCATTGAAACACGTGTACAGCATAACGAAATTCACTGTTTATTATGCAACTTAGGTATTTAAAATCATGTATCTAGTTGTGACTGAGGATGTTACTTTCTATGCAATATCAAATCAAAAATAAATCGCGATGTCTAAAAGCGGATATGGAACAATTAATCATTAGGATCTAAATTGAGAGGTTACTCCTTGAAACATGTGTACAGCATAACGAAATTAATCGTTTATTATGCAACTTGGGTATTTACAAAAATCAGTTAAGAACAGAGCTTTGCCCGGGGTAGATACTTTTTAGTTTTACAAATTATGTCAAAAATTAAGGTAATGAAAGGTAAAACGAGTAATTATCTAATCCTGCTTTTTGGGTTTTTTTCTGCAAAATGTTTGATTTTTATTTGCACTCTAGTGATGTAGGTTGGAATTGTCAAATGCAGAACTTAAAATCAACTCAATTGTGATTACAAAGCAAATTAATGCATAAGAAAACACAATGTCATCAAATGTGGAAGGAAACAGACAAAATATTGTGTATTCGTATGTTCATTTTACTATTGTAAAATTTATTATACTATATGAAAACGGTACAGAGGCTATAAACCGGTTTAACCCCACTACTAGCTTTTGCTAGTGCCGATACCAAGTTCGGCTATCCCGAGTTCCAATAGTTATTTATGTTTGTCTGTAGTCTGTTATATGTTTTTAAGTAGTGCCGTTCCCTTGTGGGTTGTGGCTTGTGATTGTAATTTTCGGCCATTGTAGGTGTTCACTGTTATTTTGACTTTATAACAATGTAGCATTTGTCATCTTTTTACAAAGGTACTGCCAGCCATTGATAAAGAGGCAAACAATGAATAAGTCACAACACCACTGCATTTGATTTGTCAAGAAGGTCCAGGTAGGGACACATTTATTGAATCGACCCTAAGATGCGTCTGAGATAGCTTCGAAATACAACTTAAGAATATCGTAAGATGATTAAACTTGGTGATATGTCTTAGAACGAATCTTAGTATACTTTTCATCACACCAAGTTATTAACATTTAACATATAAGTAGGCTCGTTGATTTTTAAGGGTAGAATTAGTGTAAAATGTTTATTTTTTTTTCAAAATAATAGTAAAAGTTTTTCTTAAAAATATTCCATTTTGGGAATATGAAATAAAAAAGATCTTTAATTGACCTTTTTGTTACAAATCGTCACTTACTAAATGAGAATTATAAGTCTTTAAGACTGCATATTATATTTCATTTCTTATTACCATTTTGTTAATGAAAATGTGTAAGATTTCAAAACAACACCTACGGGTGGTGTTTGTTTGATATATTTTACCGTGTATTCATTCCCTATTTTATATCATAGAAGGTGAAAAATATATACTTATGCATTTTTGTTTGTCGCTGTCATATTGATCTCCATCCCGATGAAACCAAAGCGCTTTGTGCACAAATGGACTTGGTACACCCTGACATTGAATTTGGTGATCGCCAAGCATATGATAGCCAGGATTACATTGGATTTGTACAATAGCTCCAATATCTAGGGACACGTGTCCAACAATATGTCCATTTGCAGGGGACACAACTGGTGGACATTGTACGTGAAAAGGATCTGCAAAAAGAAAAAATATCAGGAAAGATATTTCTGTCGGAGAAAGTATTTTCCTGATTCCTTATCCAGTTGAACTGCAATTAAATTTGTTTTGCACACGATGCATGTATGAAATATATCTTCTTGTTGTTTTAATTTGAAGAAAAGAGTATATGAGCATTTTTAAACATTTTGATAAAAAATCAGATGATCATATAAAACAAATGGAAGACGAAGTTTTGAGAGGTATTAAGTGGAGTTTAGTTTTGAAAACGTAGAGATTGTACATTTGGGTCATGTCACCTGAATTTTTGGGGGTAGGTATACTGCATGTACATACTAATGAGCAGTATCACCTATAAAGTAATCATCGAGTATGTACTAATTGTCCTTAGATCGATGGTAATTCTCATCCAAAATAATTCTTGTCCCAATTAAATACAAATATAGGCCTGTTTCAAATTGAATTAAAGTTAAATTCTAATTTGGATGTAGAATACCACTAACATTAAATAATCTTGAATACGTAACATTTAGATTTTTCTTTATAAAAATAATATTTGAAAACAATTTCCCTGTTATTATTCATAGAAGTGCAAGTATAAAAGTAATTTCAGAATAAGACTTGTTTTGCTTGAATCTTATATTATCATCAGAAGTTTACAGTCCATGTTGGGTATTTATATTAACAAAAAAGGCCCCGAGAAGTTGGCTGTTTAATTGTAAGTAAACAATGTATAATATTATTTGTATTGTACTACAAGTCAGAGACAAACTTTTAAATGCTGAAATATCATAAGCGTTAATGGTTTTTTTTACAAGAGAACCGCTGGGATCTCCACCAAATAGAGTTTCCACTAAATTTAAACATATAGTTTTATATATATGAGTTGAGAGTTAATATAATTTTCTACGTAAAGTTTTTAGTTTTTTGATAAAAATTATTTTGACAGGAACTAAAATGGGCACAAATTAAAGTAATTTTGACTTGTTATGGATGAATTTCATTAATCAAAACCATATGTACCTGTGGACAGGACCCCCCATTTTTGTGACATTTGCCATTTTTATTTTCATACTCGATTAATCATTTATTTATGTATTTTTCATATAGCATACATATTTGTCACACTTATTTATGTGGAAAATCTATTATATGCCGTTTTCTGGTAAGCCCGGTTTTCTGACCACAAAACCGGGCTTACCAGAAGAATGTAGGACAGAAAGTCACCGGACAAAAAGTCACAA
>MJUU01031768.1:30604-52006 GCA_002080025.1 Modiolus philippinarum | reverse complement strand
GGTCAATGATATTTGGTATATAGCTTGGTCTTGGTTAGTACATGTCTGTCTGCCATATGGCTTTTGACTTTGACCTCAATTTCACGGTCCAGCGACCAGGTTAAGTTTTTTTGCTTAAGTCTGTTTCTCAATAATTACAAGCCATAGGTCAATGATATTTGGTATATAGCTTGGTCTTGGTTAGTACATGTCAGTCTGTCATATGGCTTTTGTCCTTGACCTCATTTTCATGGTCTAGTGAACAAAATTGAGTGTTTTATTAGAATATTTTCTTAATAACTGTAAGTGGTATGGTAATAATATTTGGCTTGTAGGTTGCTCTTGAGTAGTACATGACTGTTTTAGTGACAAGCAGGGACGGGCGAGACATCTTTTAGGGTCCACTCTTGTATAACATGATCAGTGAACAGTTTCAACTGCAGTTAAAATCCAAGGGGCAAAAAAGACAAAGTAGGTAAAAAACCCGGAATAAACAGCTGTGCCAAGTCGCATGATACGCCCGTTGTCATCCCTTCAAAACTTTAAGTGATTTAGGTAAGGGGTTCTCAATTCAGAAGCACCTATAACTTCCTAACTAAGCTTGATATCTCTTTAAGAAATCAAACTGCAAACTTTGAAGTGAGCTGATCAAATTACTAATCATTTAGAGTGCGACATGTAAAAATAGCCTTAGATTTGACAAATAAAAGTCCCATAAGTCTTGCAAGAAAAATCGAAATTTCACGAAAAAGTATACAGATCGTACGGCCATCATACCCAATACCTCTACACTGTTTGAAGTGAATTAGCGACATGTAAAAAAATCGCCTTCAAACTGACGAATAAAGTTCCATAACTCTTGCAAGAAAAAAAAAAATCATAATTTCACGAAAAAGTATACAGATTGTGAGGTCATCATACCCAATACCTCTACAAAGTTTGAAATAAATTGGCGAAAGGGTTGTCAATTAGAAAGCGACATGTAAAAAATCGCCTTAAAATTGACGAATAAAGTCCCATAACTCTTGCAAAAAAAGAAAAAATCAAAATCTCACGAAAAAGTAAAGAGATCGTGAGGCCATCATACCTAATACCTCTACAAAGTTTGAAATGAATTATTCAAAGGGTTGTCAAGTTAGAGCGCACTATGTAAAAAATTGCCTTAAACTTGACGAATAAAGTCCCATATTTCTTGCAAGAAAAATCGAAATTTCACGAAAAAGTATACATTTCATGAGGTCATCATACCCAATACCTCTACAAAGTTTGAAATGAATTGGTCAAAGGGTTGCCAAGTTAGAGCCCGACATGTAAAAAAATGCTTAAAATTGACGAATAAAGTCCCATAACTCTTGCAAGAAAAATAGAAATTTCACGAAAAAGTATACAGGTCGTAAGGTCATCATAACAAATACCTCAACAAAGTTTGAAATGAATTGGCCAAAAGGTTGTCAAGTTAGAGCGCGACACGTGAAACAGCCGGACAGACGGGCATCGATATACCATAATACGTCCGTCATAAGACGGACGCATAAAAACTGTAAAGCTTGAAAACCACAACTTCAAATTTTTCTAAAAGGGACAACTATTTGTTCAAGAACAATGATCGTATGAGACGGAGTCTTTTTGAAGGCTTGATAAACAGTCATTGAGAACAACTATGCCAATGAGAAGGTACGAATAATTGGCGCTAATTATCGCTTAACGAACCAACTGTGAAACATACACTCTGTAAGCAGAAGTAGGAATAGAACTATTCATGTGAGGGAAATTGATAATTTTGAAAGTCTCCCTTTTGTCATAACTTTTAATACTGAGATGACCCTCTCGTCAAATTCGAGATAAAAGTCCAAAAAGATGTTTCCTTGATCTCTAATTCTGGGTGACATATTTATTGGATCTATTTAACCCAAAGATTTGTTTTTTAAGGAAAGAGCATCGTCAATTTATCTATAAGCGAATCTAGCATCTTTTTTTTTTTAAACTTAAACGAGTCGAATAAAAAGTTCAGCCTCGTAAGATTATATGCAACAAGCCTGCGATTAGAGGTGCAAAAATTGTTCACATTTGTATACCATGAACTTGCTGTTGATAAATATAGTACCTCTAAATATGGCTATCTTTAACTTTCTATGAAGTTTATGCAAAGCTAAGTTTTGAAGGCCTGTGGGAACTTCAAGACGAAGAACAACAATAAAAAAGAGTTGTTCCATTGCTTCTTTTGCCATTTTTTTTAAGAAACTCTTTCTCATGTGCATTTACTCCATATCTCGGATCCGTTTGTTTGTTAATGAACCTGGTTGTATTCTAACACAAGAAAAATATCGTCAGTAGCTTAGCACAGTTAGTATACAAATATATGTCTCAATGTTTGTTGGAAATCTTATCACAAAGAGTTCTTAAAATTTCCCTATCGCAACATCAAATAACATCAAATAATTAATTACATTAAATAAATCTCCATTTTCCTTCCTATACCAACTTCTATTTTCCGTAACAGTTTTGCACTGAATTTCTCACTTTGACCCACACAATTCTTAAATCTAGCAAGAAAATATGAGAAATGATGTTACGCCACTTCTTCCATTTTTTAACATCAACAACTATCTTTAAAAAATATTTCAAATAATATCCTCCGATCATCTCATGGAAGCAGGATCAACAAACATGATATTAACTGGCAAAGTGTTACAATCGCTGTCATCCTTTGCCCGACATAAAGACTAATAGAAGACAATTGCGAAACCTAGCATAACAAAATAGTGAGAAGTTGACGGTTTTAACAGATGGTTAGAATATCATTTGGAAATAACCCCCCCCCAAAAAAAAATAAAATAAAATGCCAAAATCTGAAGGTATGATAGTATATCAATTTGAGAAATACTCTATAGAACAGTTACTGGAAGTTGTCTCCTCAGCAATGAGTAGTCTGTTGAAATAAAGCCCGTGCGATGGATGTATAACAGAAATATGTATAAGAGTATACATCTCTGGCGCGTATTTTAAAGGACTACACATTGCTGAGGAGACAACTTCCAGTGCTGTATAAACAACAAAGGGATATGTAGAAATGCACAGCAAAGTCTCTACAAATACACGGTTAACCAATGAAATTAGGCAACGCTTTAATCGTTGTTCTTCGTCTTGAAGTCACCATGAGGCCTTCATGCCAGGATGTATTAAACATGGAAAAGGCTTACAAATCCATTTGATGTCAATTTCTTTAACTTCCTGTTTGCAAGGATAACTGCATTTAACTGGAAATCAAAAAGACTGATTTATCAGCTTTGTACCTTAATTGATAATTCGGGACCACTCATATCTAATCTAAAGGCTACGGAGTATATACATATGAAAACACAATGAATATAACATCAAGACTCATATTTTACATCCCTTATCTCAGTTATCGTATGTTTGATGTAAAATTTGGTTATGTGTAGACCCATATTAATATACCTGACGATCACCTAGGTGTAATGGTAGAATGTATGTTATATATGTCAGCAAATTCTCATGTCATATGATCTTAGTAATTGTTTGATTAAAAAGACATGTATATAGTATACCTACTCTTGCTTTTCATAATAGAAATTTATTTAAGATATCACAATGTAAAAGTTCTTCATTGTGAAATCAGTGCCAGACATTTAATACACAGTATAGCAATAAGTAGCAGACTCAGTTATTCATTTACTTTGCCAAAATTTTGTCAGGATTTGTCTCTACCTGCTTTTCTTTGTAACATAAGGTTGTTGACATACCGAATCACATTTATTACAATTTCAGTATATGTAAGGTTAAGGAATTAGTGGGCGGCTGCCAAAAGGTTACATCAATCGTCTAAAGTTAGTATGGAAAAAGTTAGTTTTCATATTGCATATAAAAAATATTATTGTACAGTCTACTTGTTCCTATTGTATAACCAATTTAGCAATTTCTTTAAACTGTAAGTTTGGTAAAGTTGTTCAACAACAATAGATACAGACCAACATATATTGTACAAAAATTTGGAGACTTTGAGACTGTAAGCAGGCCATTACAGATTGATATATAATAGTATTGTTGGGAAATTCAAAAGGACCATCATTGTTTAGATGAGTTAACAATAGCAAGTCTCCAAATTTTTTTTACAATAGATGTTGGTCTGTATCTATGGCTGTTGCACAACTTTATCACACCTATAATTTAATGCAATTGTTAAATTGTTTACACAATAGGAACAAGTAGACCATTAAGGTCATAGACCGTGAAGGGAATGTAAAAAAATATTATTATATATAATTTGTACATATATCAAAGATGTACATGGCACTTTGTTCTTTCATTTTTTTGACAATATTTACCTAAAATATAATTTAGTGAACTTAGCATATGTGCCAACAGGGTACGATAATCTCCTGCAATTTTGAGTTACAAATTTTCAATTTTACAGATCATTCGTGCTCAGTTGCAGATCCAGACTTTCTGCTGAAGGGGGCGACACATAATTTGTCCATGAGATGGAGCTCGGAACCATTTTTTTTAAACCCTAGGAATTTTTAATATTTCCCAACCTAAGGGCACCCACCCCCTTGGATCCACCACTGGTGCATATCTCAGAAATGTTCGTGCAATTTTGAATTTCATTTTTTGGATAATTTCAGTATACCTAAAATATCTGTAAAAGCCTTTTTACGTGCAATATTTGTTAACTCGGTACACCATTTGTCCGAACCAGTTAATATGGGAAGTTTTAATTTTACAGGACTTTTTTCATGAATATTATTATATTTATTTGAGCAACAACAATTGAAATACTTGGAATTTGCTTACAAATTCTATGATCCAGCCACATAAAATTTTATCAAAATCCAAAGTAACTTTAATTATTAGGATATTCCTGTACGACAGTTTTAACAAGTAGCTGTCATTTTTTTTATAAACCTTGTTACAAACCGTATATTGTCAATAGTATAACAGTAGTCATTTTCAATGACTATTTTGATATTTTCTTTATATGATATCTTTTTGTCCTATATTGATATGAATGTTACAATTGAACGTGTAGGTACGGGATTGATTTTATATAGATAAACCAAATAGAATTATGTAATCATTTAATGACAAAAATGTATGTCGATGTACCAACCACAGTAAATTTGTTTTGTCGAATGTATTTATATATTTTCAATTTGAACATATACCATCTCAGTACAATCTATGTTTTTACAGTTCCTCAAGACCTTCGCCTTCTTGACTTGTATACATGAGGATAATAATGACAAGTTTACATTTTAAGGGGTAAAAATGAAAACGTGTCTTATTATCTTCATATCAATAAAGTCCTCACTTTGTTATCAAAGAGTATTCAGACGTTCTTATATTTCCGCGTTCTTTAAGTGGAATGAACTTGCATCAACATTGTATTGAAGTATAAATCAGTGAGGATTACTATATGTTATATTTGCATCAACATTGTATTGAAGTATAAATCGGTGAGGATTACTATATGTTATATGCATGAATTCCCATAGCAATATTTTTCGTGTGTATTCTTTTTGAATCATAACGCTGCTTTGGAACAACGTTGGTATAATACAAGATGAGTGACTGAGGGTAGAATCTCCGCGTGAAATTAAATTTTCCACCTTATCACTTGAGCAATGTCTGAATATTCACTCAAAATAATTATATGCATGCTTCATATGAAAATCAAAAAAATAAATAAATAATGCTAGAAATTTTATTTTTGATGGTGACTATTTTTAAAATAACACCAATCACACATTTGTTTATCTCAGACTGGAGTTTGTCTCTCCCGCAGTATGAAGTCCGTAGAAAGAATCCCCGTGCTAGATACGTGTGCTTTCTATATATATATTTCAATTGCTTGAGAGAATTTCTCGTATGGATACACTATCATAGTTTAAAATTTTTGCATTTTATTTTATGTAATTTCAAAATCTTATTCTGACCACCTGTGTATTGTGTCCACATCTCACTATTTTATTATGCCAAGTTTTCTTGCGATTGACTCGGTGGGTGTCCTGTGGCTGTTTGATTGTGTTCTTAAAGTATTTTTGTCGGGCAACGGACAGAGCTTGTAAGGACACGTTGTCAATTTCTTTTTGTTTGTTGACAATCCCGCATCCATCAGTAATAAGAAACATGGGTGTCGCGTTTTTGGAATTTAGCAAGGACTTCCGCTCACGCTCAAATTTGTGCTATGGGGCCGTCTTGAGCCTGCTATAAGGTATGAATCTTATTGTCTTATGGTGACTTTATGATGAAGAACGACAATAAAAGCGTTGTTCCATTGTATGGTTTCACCATCTTTTCGTAGACATTTTGTCCCATGTGCATTTACCCATTATCCTTTCCTTGTTCAATTAGATAGTTGCAATTCATGTTCCGTCAGCACGCAATATAATGAAGCTTCTATAGTTTAGGGTATGAAAAGTATTGGTACAAGATAATCACCAAGCTCCACTGCACATGTAAATGAACGTCATTAATGGTACAAAGGCAAACCTTTAAAACACTTCATCAAATAAATCATTGAGTATTTCACTCTATCTTGCTTCTTATTACAACACTGATATTTATGTTGTGAGAAAAACAAACGATTTATCCCATATGAACGGTTTGTGACAATCTCTGCGTTACTCCACATGACCACCCGTAAAACAAATTTATGAGACGTTTTATACAGTTTGAAGTTCAGTTTTAACATTAAAATACTAGTATCATGAAAAGAGATCCAAGGCGTATTTTGTATTTAAATTTACTAAGTCTTCGATTTTACTGTAGGTCAAAAGTACATTCCAATATTTTCCGATTTCTGTTTTACCAAATACCTAAACAGTACTTAAGTATTGGAATATTAGTCAGTACTAATATCATGGATGTAGTTTATGAATATTTGCAATAGTTTTTTGAATTTTAAAAATATACTTTCATATTATACTGAACTTTTAATAAAAAATATCCAGATATAGAAACAAATATAATGAAGCATTGTAAAAATGACAAAAGGGGGCGCGAAATAACCAAATTAACAATGAAGGTATATGGAGTAAATGCAAATGAGACAAAGTCTCTACAAATACATGGTTATAATAAGCAATGGAACAACGCTTTTATTGTTGTTCTTCATCTTGAAGTCACCATGAGACCTTCAAACAATGAGCTTTACTCATGCCTCATAGTAAGATGAAGACGGCCCCTAGCACTGGTTTGGGCGGAATTCATTGCTAATCGTCGAGCAACGCTACATCCATGCTTTTTTACCCAATAATCCATGGATGCGGGATCGTCAACAAACATACACTTAACTGGCAAAGTATTCTTACAGTCGCTGTCATCCACTGCCCGACAAAAAGACGGAGAAAAGACGATCACAACATTCAAAAACCACGGGGCACTCATCGAGCCAATTGTGAGAAAACTTGGCATAATAAATAACTAAATACCGAAGTTACTGCTAATTTATGTCCTGCATATGCGCATTTCGACAACTTATGTCTCATCAGTGCAGATAAAACCAAAAATTTGGAAGTCCAATGATCGAAAATCATGTTAAAGCTGATAGAGAACAAATAACCAAAAGAGTCAAAATAGATAAGCCAAAATTCAGCTAAGGACAGAGCTATGCACGAGGGAGATACTCCTTAGTTTTAAACAAAATTTTGCAAAATTTAGATATTGCAAGTTTCAATACAATCGGTTTTCGGGTCAGCACCGAAGTACTGACTACTGGGTTGGTGAATACACTCGGGGACTAACAGTCCACCAGCAGAGGTATCGACCCAGTGGTAATAAATAACTAAATACCGAAGTTACTGCTAATTTATGTCCTGCATATGCGCACAACTTAGTCTCATCAGTGCAGATAAAACCAAAAATTTGGAAGTCCAATAATCGAAAATCATGTTCAAGCTGATAGAGAACAAATAACCAAAAGGGTCAAAATAGAAAAGCCAAAATTCAGCTAAGGACAGAGCTATGCACGAGGGAGATACTCCTTAGTTTTAAACAAAGTTTCATGAGATGTTGGCACAATAAACAGGTGATCAGAATAACAATTTTAGATAACAAAAATTAAAAAAGGCCAAAATATGAAAGTGTGATAGCGTATCCATATGAGAGATTCTCTCAAGAACAAGTACACCATAACTGAAATGTTTATAGAGCATACATCTCTCTCACGGGGAATCTTTTTACGGACTCCACGCTGCAGGAGAGACAAACTCCAGTCTAAAATTAACAATGAAGGGTTATGGAGTAAATGCAAATGAGACAAAGTCTCTACAAATACATGGTTAAAAATACCAGCCGTTGAACTTTGTCATTTTTACGTCAAATGTGTGCCAAAGGGTACCTCATTTGTCTGGAACAAATGTTCTACACTTTCAAAGCAGAAATATTTATTTTGAAGATGAATTTAACAATTCTCTAAAGTGTGCATTGTGCTTTGATTTTGAGTTTTGATAATCTACTAACGTAGTGAAATTTTATGTCAAATGTGTCCCATTTGTCCGTAGTGAATCTTCCAACAATTTTCTTGGCAGGAAGGTTTTCTTGTGCATTAAGAAGCGTGAATAGTACTTTCACTTCCATCTTTAATCATATGCCTATAATACTAATGGTTGAACGATGTCATTTTTGAGGAGAAAATCTGCCAAAATGATTCACCATTGTCAAAAGAACGCTTTTTACATGTTCAAAGATGAGGTTTTATCTTACTGGTCAGTTGTATGCATATCAGAGACTGTGCATTTTATTTATTTATGTATTTATTGTTTGAGAGTTTATGCCAAGAATGTCAGTTGTTGAACTAATTAGTATCTGCTAACAGGATAAATCATTCGTGCTGCTTACTCCTTATGCAGTTTTCATAACATTATGTTTTTATTTTAGAGGTCAATTATATATATAGGGTATGTCCTTGGTACTGGATTTGGCTTCCAATTTCGATATTTTTGGAAACGAGTAATTCTTTTTACACTACTTTTAGTTTATGGCTTTCCATATTATTTGATTTTAATGCTGCTGATGAGAGGTTACTCGTACAGCATAACGAAATTAACTGTTTTTATGCAACTTCGGTATTTTTTGTATTTTGAAATATTGGGCCGATGACACTGCTGGTGGACCAGAGGCCCCCGAGGGTATTCATCAGCCCAATATTCAGACTTGTCTTACACGAAAATTTTAGCTTGCGTGTTATTGAATTTACCGATTTATCAAAATTCTGACCACAAAAAATAATGAGGCTTCATTCCGTGTATGGCACTCGGTAGATGCCCTTGGTATTGGATTTGACTTCCAATTTCGATATTTTTGGAAATGAGTAATTCTTTTTAGACTACTTTTGGCTTATGGCTTTCCATAATATTTGATTATGAGAGATTACTCCTTGAAACACGTGTACAGCATAACGAAATTTACTGTTTTTTTTCATGCAACTTCGGTATTTTTATACGACCGCAAAAAAATGTTTTGAGGTCGTGTATTGGTATGATACTGGCGTCGTTGTCGTCGGCGGCGGTATCGGCGTCTGTAGACACTTCGTTTTTTTGGGATTTGGGTATTGTAGCTCCTCTCGTTTCTGAAAAAGGACCAAATTGGGTGTTCTCAAATATTAAGTTGTAGAATATTTATTATTTATCAGATTTTTATGGGGTTTCTTTCAGTGTGCTCCTTATTAAATTTCCAATCAGTAGTATGAAACTGATTTCACATAGCATGTACCGTTCATGAGATAATTTTTTTTTATTTTTAGTCCGATTTTGATGCAATTTTTTCAATGGATTCCTTATGAAAAATTAATGTAGCGCTCAATTATTAGATTTTTGTTAACTTGTTTCCTTTCCGAGCTATGAGGGACCGAACGGGGCCAAAATTGCAAATTTGCAGATTACTTAATTTTTTTATTTTTCATCGTATTTCGATGGGATTTTTTTCTTTGGATTCCTTTTGACATAACTTATCAGTTGCATGTCAACAGATTTAGCGACACTCTTACTGTTTCCGAGCTATAAGGGGTCAAAGGGGCCAAAACTGCAAATTTGCAGATTACTTAAAATTTTTATTTTTCATCGGATTTCGATGGGATTTTTTTCTTTGGATTCCTCTTTATATAAGTTATCAGTTGCATGTCAACAGATTTAGCGACGCTCTTACTGTTTCCAATCAATAAGGGGTCAAAGGGACCAAAACTGCAAATTTGCAGATTACCTAAAATTTTATTTTTCATCGGATTTCGATGGGATTTTTTTTTTCTTTGGATTCCTCTTGATATATGCTTTCTGTAGTGTGTCAACCGATTTGGCGTAGCTCCTACCG
The DNA here is from genome assembly GCA_002080025.1 of Modiolus philippinarum. Classification (NCBI taxonomy): domain Eukaryota; kingdom Metazoa; phylum Mollusca; class Bivalvia; order Mytilida; family Modiolidae; genus Modiolus; species Modiolus philippinarum. The sequence goes on along the minus strand of MJUU01031768.1, from coordinate 41,698 downwards.
TTTCCGAGCTATAAGGGTTCAAAGGGCCCAAAGCTGCAAATTTCCAGATTACCTAAATTTTTATTTTTCATCGGATTTCGACGGGATTTTTATGCCCCCAGATCGAAGATCGGGGGCATATTGTTTTTGTCCTGTCTGTCTGTCTGTCTGTCTGTGCGTCCGAAACTTTAACCTTGGCTATAACTTTTGAACTATATAAGGTAGACTTTTGATACTTGGCAAGTGTATAGGTCTAGTCAAGAGGAACATAAATATGCAAAAAAATATTAGGTCAAAGGTCAAAGGTCAAGGTCATAGGGGTCAAAAAGGGGTAAAAACCGGAATCTGGGGGCATATGTAGTGTTTCACAAACACATCTTGTTTTCTATGGATTTCTCTTGATATAAGCTTTCAGTAGTATGTCAATGGATTTGGCGTAGCTCTTACTGTTTCCGAGCTATAAGGGGTCAAAGATGAATCATAAGGAGTCATAAGGGCTAATTTTTATTTTCCCTAGTTTGTGTCCAGCTAATTACTGGGTCATTCTCCTTATTGTGTCCATCTAATTATTGTGTCAAGCTCTTTAGTATGTCCATACTTACTCTAAAATTACACTTGTTCAAATTTCAGTGGTCGACATGCTGCGGTCGTATCATGCTGCACTCGGCGTAGCCCTTTATTGTACTTTAGTATTGTCGGAATATCGGCTCAAACAGATTTATATAAACTTTTTAAAAAATTAGCCATTTCAATGAAAATAATAACAAAATTACCCAAACAGAACTATCAAGAGCCGAAATCCAAAGGGCAAAAAGACGAGGCAGGTTGGTTCAAATTCACCAGAAAACAATTGTCAAACTCAGTGTCCTTGACTTGTATATGCATTTCAAGCGAAAGGGTTAAACCGGTTTTATGGCGCGCTAAACATCCCCTTCCATTGTGGTAGTATTCGGTGGCAACTTAACAGTAGTTGCTTTAAACTAGGATTAATATAACATTATATTATATTAGTTCCTGCTTTAAATGTCAAAGACAGTGATAAGAAATGTTCATCCTAGTACTAAGTAAATGGAAGATAAAATTTTGCACATTAAAAGGGTGTACATTTCAAAAACACATGTTCAGATATATTGTCAATGACAAAGAAAAACCAAGTTTGCTGTCGCGTTGACAATTTGCCTCATTGTATTGTATTGCCTTATTATTGAATAAAACATTTTGGGTATCCAGCTTGTCTGTACTGCTCCAACATTTTTTTACAAATATATATCAAAAATGGTTTTTGATTCCTTGCGCATTTATAAGAAAAATATTGCTGAAGATTTTTGTTTTGAGAATTGATGGTATGCAAAGTAAGCATATGACAGCTGGTGATGGCATTATGTGCATCTAAGCACGAAGAGGATTAAGTAAGAAAAGTAAGCATATGGTTTGTTTATATAAAGAACTACTACAGGTGCATTTATTTATAAGCCAATATCAAATCATTAAGTATCACTTGATTTTAGATTATAAAAAAACCGAAACGAATAATTAGGAACTTTTCGAATGCCTAAACGATACACAGTATGCAGTTCCAGGGTATATTAAATTATAGTTTAGTTGTATTTTTGAAAATCATTGTGTTGCCCTGGCCGGGGTTATGGATAATGGCTTGTCTTTCAATGGAACTTTTCCATGTAGAATGTTAACTCTGTTTTCCTGGAAGCATCTACCGGACAAAGTAATTAATGAAAAACGTTATGAATAAATTGACATAAAACATTCTTATTGTCAATTTAGTAGATACTAATCTTTATGGGGTGCCTAGTTCAAAACACAAAGGTTAAAAACCGATTTGGGTCAATTATTTAATAAAATTTGTTTTCCTGGTATTATCTTTGAAGTCATCATACCTTGTAAAACTTAACAAGTTCAATTATTATTGTCATTAAATGGTAGATTTTCCCTATCTTGTCAACACACTGACTGACCCATTGGTGCAAATAGATTTTATAAACTGATTCAATCTTTTTAAAAATATATGGTGACAATTTAAACCTTTGAGATATCGTGTGCCTGTAATGACGAAATTAATTAAATAAAAAATGTTAGGCTCTTCACTTTTTGAATATATTGATATGCAAAATAAATACCAGACAGCTCTTTCTTAATTTTAATATAACTGTAAAATATTGTCTACAATTTCACTACCAAGGGTTCGGGAATAAAAAGGTTTACACAAAATTAGTCCCAAATCACATTGAATATTTCTCAATAGTATTCTGTTGAAAGGGGATTGATCTGTTACAACATTTTTCCATATTTTACTACAAGTTGATCTTAGTTATTCTTCAACAATGTTCTCAAAGCAGAGAAATTCATTCCTCTTACAGTTGTACCAAGAGGTGTGAACTTTACTGAAACTTTGTAGAGTTATTGCTTCTTACCATGAATATGTGTGCACCTCATATTTTTGTTGCAATTCAATATTCTCTTTGGATTATGTGGCATGTTGAACTCCGTCAATCTATTACCAGCGTACCAATTTTCGCTTTTAAATCTTCTTGTGGCTTTTAACCAAAATTCTTGAGATTTTGGACATACGTTGAACATATGTACACCTAATATTTTGCTTGCATTTTACAGATACAGATTTGGTTTTAAGTATTAACTAAATGAAGTTAATTATTATTCAACAGGCTGCTTATACCTCTCACAGCTTTTTACCTAAAGGTCTGAAATCTGGTCTGGAAAAAGTCTGAAGCAGGATTTTTAAGGCTTTGCATCGAGTTGTGGATGAAATTTGGTATGAAGCTTAAAAATGATGAGTTGTATTGTGTAGGCCATTTTCACGTTTGCCTGTCTGTCCATACTTTGTATATATAGATATATAGACGATGTACTTTCTCTTAATAACCCAAAATTTAAAGAATATTTACATCGTATCTACCCCAGTGAACTTGAAATTAAAGAGACAACCGATACACCCGATTCTGCTTCATACCTTGACCTTTTGTTGTACATTGACGAACATGGACGTCTGAAATCTAGATTATATGACAAACGTGATGATTTTGACTTTCCAATTGTGAACTTTCCCTTTCTCTGCAGCAATATACCTGCATCCCCAGCATATGGAGTATATATTTCACAATTAATTCGTTACTGTAGAGCGTGCAGTACATACAGTGACTTTGTGGAAAGAGCAAAAGCACTGTCACAAAAACTGCTGAGTCAGGGATATGTTCAGCCTTTGTTACTTTTGTCCCTTTAGAAATTCTATGACCGTCACCACGACATCATAGATAGATATGAAATGTCAGTGTCACAAATAAAAACTGACATTTTCAGCTAGATTCGCGTCTTCCCTGATTTGACATTACCGGTTTCGACTTTACCCTGAATTGACCCACTGACAGTGTGACGGGTGCTGTGCACAGAGCAGGACATGCTTACCCTTCCGGGGCACCTGATGTCACTCTTGTTTATTGAGAGTTCACACTGTTAGTGCTTAAGTTTTTTGTGTTGTATATGTAACGTTCGTGTGTTTTGTGGGCATGTAGTGTCTTTGGTCTTCCGTCTTTTGGTGTTCTTGCTTTTGCCTTGTCTCTGGACTTTGATTTGTGTAATCTTGTGCTTTGTTCCTTCGGTATTCTACTGCCGTTGTTTTGTATACTTAAAACAAATTATTTGTATAAGATTTCTTTACTTTTATCAGCGAGGATTATTTGAAATTTTGTCTGAAGCTTAGAAATGATGAGTGTATTGTGTAAACACTTCCTGTTTGTCAATACTTAAAACCATATTTTTGCAAAAGATTTCTGGCTTGTATCAGAAGAAGTTGTATTGTGTAAGCAATTGTCATGTTTGTCATCCAACTATTTCCTGTTTGCTGATACTTTGATTTTTAACTACAAACCAAATTTTTGTCAAAGATTTCTCGACTTGTAACAGTGGGAATAATTTGATATTTAGTCATAAGAAATGATATAGTTTGGTAAAACTTCAAGAAATCACTGTTTTCAGCAAATTATATTAATCCTAATATTTTACTGTTTAGGGGTTCTTTGATTGTCCGCTTCTGTTCTGTACTTCCCTAATAATGCAAACTTTCAATAACGTTATCGAAAATCAAAAATCAGCCTATTTACTTAATAAAAGTAAGAGTATCATATGTTTTATAATTTCACTTTCTTACAAATTCAATTGCTGTCACGTACTTATATTCATATTCTAAGTAAGAGAAAGCCACGGAATGGCACCAGTTGATGGAAAAATTTCATGACGTCCCATCTACTACAACGATAAAAGAGACTATTGGAGAAAAAATATATGTGTAAACAACACATTCAATACTTTGGTTTAAACAAAGTTTCAGTAAACCTTCTGGTTGCGCAAGGAGTGTTAAAGTTCAGAGTAATACACGGATACCTAGGAGGTGACAGACACTAAGTCGTACCCAGTTAACAGTTTCTGCTGAGACTTCGGCCTTGCTTCGTCAATAGATAAATAAAACTTTGAATGGTGACAGTCAACAACATATACCGTGTAAATTTTGATCACCTTTAAATGCTATAAACTGTTATTCGATACATCATTACCATTTTTCGCAAAATCATACTTGTTTAGTTAAAGGTGGGAATAACTGAAAAGAATTATTTATCGTTTAAAGGTTCACAAGGCTCGAGATCTATCGATCCCTTTTACTGGTTTTACACCATAAATATTGACAAAACTACGTACGGCTAGTACCAGTTATACTTATTATAGTTCAATGGGGACAAAAACTTAAAGTTAATTGATAAGTTTACAATAAGATTCATCTTTCTGCATGGACGAGCCGTGTTAATTAAAAGCAGGTTTCCGATATAAGATAACACCCGTGGCCGGGGTACATCCTTGTACGAATATCCAACATACTTTCCGCTTGTTTGGACGAATAATTCACGTGAAAATTAACAATGAACATTTCAAAAGCAATGTTAAATGTACATGGTCAGCCATTCCACCATCTATAATAAAATACTAGGAAAGGCATTTTAAATTATGGAACAATTTACTAATTGGTAATTTTATCTGTTTTATTTGGCATTATATAAGTCAAAATATTATTGTGGTATATCTTGTTATTGGCAAGGGATTAAAATTGTCGTCCTTTTTTGAGAATGAATTATCCTGCCTATAGATTTTAACTTTGAACCCGACTCCAAATCATCGATTTATATTTGTACTCCCCCACCACTAGGCGGTCCGGATTATTAAGGTTTACCATGATCCGTACGTCCGTCCTTCACTTTGTTTTCCGGATGATAACTTGAGTATCCTGAGATTATTTGATATCAATTGCTGCGGTCGTATCATGCTGCACTCGGCGTAGTCCTTTATTAATAGATGGTGCACAATGGCAATGTGTACTGAACATTTTATGAACTTCAAATAATCTCTTTTTAATGGAATAATGAGAAATAACAAAATACCGAAGTTACTGTTAATTCATTCTCCGCATACGCGCACCCCAACAACCAAAACGTTTGGAAGTCCATTAACTGAAAAAAATATTAAAGCTGATAGAGAACAAACAACCGAAAGGATCTAAATAGAAAGGCCAAAAATTCAGCTAAGGACAGTGCTATGCATGAGGGAGATACTCATTAATTGTAAAATGTGCAGTTAAAAATGTAACTAACAGCGATCATAATTGTACTTTATCAAATACATTTTAAAACGGCAGTAGAATACCGAAGGAATAATACACAAGATTACACAAATCAAAGTCCAGGGACAAGGCAAAGGCAAAAACAACAGAAGACGTAGGACCAAAGACACCCCACATCCAGAAAGCACACAAACACCACAAATATAACACTAAAAACCAAAGCAATAACAGTATGCACTCTCAAAGAAATTGTCTTTTCTGGCTAGATATTTAGTTATGTTAGGTTTATAATGACCCGGTATTATGGGGTTATTACCAGACAGAATTGTCAGCAGCCGAAATGGCAAAAAAGAAAGTTTGATTTTATTATAATATGGAAAAAAGCAAAACCGTCAAAGAAAATAAAATTACAAATTTTAAGTGTATGAATTCCTAGCCAACCATGTTAAAAACCCATCTTTCAATTTTTCGTCACGTTCACAAGCAAAGAAAGTCATTAATATAATTTCTAATTCACGTGCTAAAAAAATATCGGCAAATTTACTCATCGCCGCATGTGCAAATTTACACTTACACCTCTGCCCTGCACTCGGGCAGTTTAATCCTTTGTTATACAGACGTATTCACTTGCAAGTGCAAATAAGTGGTGCATGTGTATCACTGATTTTATCAAATTGGAGAAGTTCAACAGGATGCGTCTTTGTGAAAGAACAAGTAACGTTTACTAAAATGCGACTCGCCGGTACTAGGAACACCAAATACATTTTTGGACTTACAAAGCAGACTGCCAATTACAAAATATTGCCCATTCATTGTTATATATTTATCATAAGTTTAATCAAATAGCTTTGGAGATAACTATATGTAAATTCAGATTTCTGGCCATATGTTGTATTTACATGCAGTTTATCTTAAAAGTAGATAAAAGTACTACTGGGAGATATTACTGGGTTACACAAATCTAGGTACGCATTAGAACATGTCCATGATTTTATTTACATGTATGTCAACACGTGCATGTATACATCGTACTATACAATGCAGGTACTGCATGTATACAAGCATATCGAAATAAATCAATCAATTAATAATAATAAAAATAATTAATAATAATTTCAGAAAAATATTCATTCATAATATCAAATAGAAAAGGAAACTTGAAAGAATTATCTAATTGTGTAGCATTTGCATGGCGAATTGTGTCCCAACTACACTTTTATGGTGTTTATTATTTTTTCCTGTATTGAAACTTTCCGTAAAGATATGCTGGGCTGAGGTTTATATTAGTAAATGCAATACAGACGCAGCTCCACAATACTCTACTGATCTGGGACTAATATAAAAAAAACAAATTGCCGATGTAACTGTGAATTTAGGGCTGCACATGGCAATTTTGACAACTAATTATGTCTCTTCAGTGCAAATGGAACTCCATCAACCGAAATATGTTTAACAGCTCAAAGAGAACAAATTACCAATATGCTCTAGATAAAAAAGCCAAAACCAGCTAAAAACAGAGCTACTAGTGTGCACGAGGGAGATACTCCTTAGTTTAAAACAAAATTTTATTGAATTTTTAGCTGTTGCAAGTTTCCAAATAAAACTCGGTTTTCAGCACCGATGTACTGGCTACTCGGTTGGTGTTTACATGTACCCTCGTGACTAATAGTCCACCCGTGGCATGGGCCCGGTGGTAATAAATTACAAAAAAAAACCATGTTACTGTGAATTGATTAAGATTAGTCCCAGTACTGATGTAATTTATTCAGTTTCAGCTCTGGTTAATTCCAATTTTCAATAGGTAATCTCCACCGCAGACTGTGCTGCAAATAAATTAAAGTTGTGATGCTATTGTACTTTTTGTACATTCACTGTTACCAGAAAGATTGTCTGTGTGTCTGGACTATTCTAGGATTACAGTGCATAAATGTTGCTTACACAGACCTGGTTTACCATGGGCAAAACCACGGGCAAAACACAGAGAGGGGATAGAGAGCAATGGTTTAAAGCACTTTTATGTTGAATACTAGCTACTAAACAGGGATCGTTTGGTTATATTACAGATTTTAAAGTTTATAAAAAAGTAAATCCCAAGAAGACTTCTCTTCAACTGATATTTTGCCGAAATTTCTCGGACTACTGCATTTAATTTATTTTCATGTTGTTATTTTAGACAGGGCGAACTTTGAGAAAATGCGCAATCAGTGCCTCTGTTGACAATTGGATTGATACATATGATTTCGTATATTAATATTGTATCAAAAATGAGTCCTCTTACGCTCTCGCGTTTATAAAATATATAAAGCCTTGCCTTATTATATACTATTCAGTTACAAAAGACAAAAAAAATATCGAAGTTGCATAAAAAACAGTAAATTTCGTTATGCTGTACACTTGTTTCAGTCAAGGAGTACCTTCTCACCAGCAGCATTAAAATCAAATAATATGGAAAGCCATAATCCGGGAGTAGTCCAAAAAAAGTACTCATTTCCAAAAATAGGAAGCCAAATCCAGTACCGAGTGATACACGGAATGAAGCCTGGTTAGAATTTTAATAAAAACAGTAAATTTCTATAACACGCATGATAAAATTTTCATACAGTATATAATATAATTTTCTCTTATTAATTGTTGCAAAATTAGATGAATATGTTTGTAATTTTATAATTTTCTTTAACATTCGACTTTGAAATTTCTAAATATTTAACTTTGTGACGCCTTTATAATTTTTTTTACCTGTTTCTCTACGAATCCCTTCATTTGCGTCTTCCTTTATCATAATTTCCAAATCAGATTCATCTTTGTGTTGGATTAATTCTGCTGCACAAATGTTATGTAAAATAAATATGGAATAAATTAAAACAATACAACGTAAACCCATCCTTGTGTACACCGCTGTTCAAGAGATCATTTCTTATCAGGTCACATGATTTCAGTTCTTAAAATAAATATTTTTATTTCCTCACTAGGTGTCGCGTCATGAGGGGGGCTTTCCAAAAATATTGAAAATAAGAAATAATTTTTATTATCAGGATAAAATATTATTGAAATGTTGATTTGTCTTCCAATTTGTCTTGTGATCAATCCAAAATAAAAAACATAATTATTTGAATGCTATTTTAGTCAAATGACGTAACGAAAGTCGAAGGAATCCCACTTCCGGCATTGCGTGTCACAGCTGTCAAAATGTAAGCATGTGTTTTTTTTATTATTTCACAAATTCGATCAAATTCTATCTTATTTGCAAATGAAAACTTCTAATTTTATGTGTTCTGTTTCAGGTCCAAAGTAACATTCAAGATTATTTTGACATCAGATCCAAAACTTCCATACAAAGTGTAAGTTTAATGTGAAATGTTAGTGTAAACAAATGGGGGGAACTGACAAAGTATGATACACATGAATATATATATATATGTATATATATTATAACTGGTTAGAATACCATTGAAAACATTAATAACATTTGCTTTCACTACTTTGATAAACGCATTTAATAGTTCACCAAACTGACTTTTCTGTTGAACAAGAAAAATTGACAGACCATATGCCATATTGTAACAGAATTTATTACGGCAGTGTATTCCTTTCTTTTGGGTAAAATGCAGTAGGGTAGAATATCTGCAACATCTAATTGACCAATCACAATTGAGTACTGACCGTGACTTTATAAACACCGAGGTAGAATTACGATACATTGGTTATATATCGGGAAATTCTACATGCCGTAAAGAAAGTATGCTTACAATATTACCATACATGTAAAAAGTAGAAACAGGTACGACGGAGACAGGGTTTGAAAAATAACTAAACTTTGATAGATGATAGATACTGTGATTGATATAGAGCTACTATTTAATAGATACCTGTATATATATAAGACCAATTAAATAGAATGGGATACAAGTCACACTACAATGTACATGTATATGCTTTTCAGTTTTAAGTTATGCAGGTGTTTATTTTAGTAGACATTTCATACATATGTTTTCTTGGCAAAGCAAAAGTTCCAAGGTCTTGTAAGGATAGAGCAAAAGTATGGTCCGCATATAAAGTGAGACCATAGACAGTTTTTAAAAGGTGCAAGTAACATATAAGATCACTTATAAAGATCATCCAGAATCCAGATATGTACAGAGTTGTTGGGGTGAGGATGACATGATGTGCATGATCGAAACATTCAAAATAGATATCCTAATGTACATATGCATGCACATGTACAAATGTATGACAAGGATGTTACATTGGGATCACTCAATATTTACAGAAATACAAGAACAACTGGACATGAGAAAACACAATGTAACTGAAGAAAAATATTACAGACCAGGGCCACCCAGACACTTTTTATTTCATGAATAGATTGGTGGAATTATTCAACAGTTTTCTCTTGCTTGCAACGAATGTTGTGGAAAGTGAGACATAGGCATGCAAAGTATGAGGGCATTAACTTTTACTAAATGCAGGATATTTCGAAAACCCTTTAATGTAGAAACATCATATATAGCCCAGTGGTGGTACTGATCAAGTGCTACCTGACTACATAAAGTCATGTGACCTTGATCTTCATTGCATGGTCCAGAGACCATGTTAAGTTTCTGTGCTTAAATCCATATCTCAATAACTAGAAGTGGTACATGTAGGTTGATAATATTTAGTATGTAGGTTGGTCTTGGGTAGTACATGTCAATCTGACATATGACTTTTATACTTGACCTCAATTTCACGGTTTAGTGACTGGCCATGTTAAAGTTCTCTGCTTAGATACATTTCTCAATATCTACAAGTGTAAAATATTTTGGTATGTAGGTTGGTCTTCGGTATTACATGTCAGTCTGGTGGGTGACTTTTGTCATTGGTCTTAATTTCACGGTCAAGTAGACGCATTAAGTTTCTCTGCTTAAGTCCATTTCATAATAACTATACCAGATAGAGTGATAATAATTGATACATTTGTATGTAAGTTTATCTTTGGTAGTACATGTCAGTCTGGCATATGATTTTTGTCCTTGACCTTAATTTCACGGTCTAGTGGCCATGTTAAGTGGGCCTGATTAAGTCCATTTCTCATTTACTATAAATGTTAGGTTGATTATATTTAGTATGATGGTTGGTCTTTGGTAATATGTGTCAGTCTGGCAGGTGACTTTTGGCCTTGACCCCAATGTCACGGTCTAGTGGCTATGGTAAGTTTTTCTGATGAAGTCTATTTCTCAATAACTATATGTGGTAGGTCAATGATATTTAGTATATAGGTTGGTCTTGGGTAGTACATGTCAAACTGGCAGGTTTCTTTTGTTTTTGAACTCAATTTCATGGTCTAGTGAACAAGTTTATTTTCTCATTATCTATTAGTGGTAGGTCGATGATATTTTGTATATTGGTTGGTCTTGGACAGTGCTTGACAGTCTGTCATATGACTTATGCCTGTGACCTCAAGTTCATGGTCTAGCAAGCATGTCTGGTTTCTCATGATG
>MJUU01031768.1:6637-29526 GCA_002080025.1 Modiolus philippinarum | reverse complement strand
AAGGGCACTATATGGAGATGTGCATGAAGGAATATAATTATTGTCAGAAACCAGGAAGGGGAGATAATGTGACTTTGACTTTTCGTTGATTCCCTATGTATGGGTTACCGCGTAAGTGCAACTCCCATAAACCACTTGAAGGATATTGATGAAACCTTACACAAGGAAAGGGCACTATATAGAGATGTGCATGAAAGAATATAATTACTGTATTGTCCGAAACCAAGAAGGGAAGATAATTCGTCTCTGACTTTTTGTTGATTCCCTATGTATGGGTTACCTCGTAAGCGCAACTCCTCTAAAACCACCTGAAGGATTTTGATGAAACTTTACACAAAGGAAGAACACTATATGCAGATGTGCATGAAGGAATATAATTATTGTTTGAAATCAGGAAAGGGAGATAATTTGACTTTGACTTTTCGTTGATTCCCTATGTATGGGTATAAACCTCGTAAGCGCAACTCCTCTTAAACCACCTTAAGGATTATATGAAACTTTAGACAAAGGAAGGACACAATATGGAGAAGTGCATGTAGGAATGTAATCATTGTACGAAACCAGGAAGGGGAGATCATTTGACTTTGACTTTTGTTGATTCCTTCTGCAATGATCTTTTTTTTTTCAAAGAAATAATTTAAAGCATAGATATTGTGAAATCAAACTGTTGGAGAGTTTTTTTCATTCTAATCCTCTTGAAAAAATTTTTTCAAAGTGTTGCAATGAAATTTTTCTATTGCTTAGATTTTTGTGTAAAATATAAAATAAGTTAAAAAAGTGGATTTTATATTTGTCTGATTTCAACAGAGAATTACATTTGAACCTTTGTGAAAAGTTCTTTCTTGAAATTTTATATCATTGTGTCCATACTTGTATTGTGTCCACACTTGAACTGTGTCCACACTTGTAGTTTGTCAACACCAACTTAAATTGCACTTGCCATATTGATTCAGGGTTCAATGAGCGGGGGGTATATTTGGCTGCCATTCGGCGACAGCTCTTGTTTTCACTGATCAACATATTTTGAAAAATCGTTCACCTGCCCACAATTTTACAAAAAGTTTGATAAGAATCTAGAAATTATTTTATTATGACCAAATTAACCTTTTAGTGAACATAAAGGTAAATTAAAATCTCATTATGTATTTTTGTGGATAATTGTTTTTGAGTACCAGACATATCGAAAAGTTCTAAGAAAACGACAAGACAGAAACAAAATTTGGCTGACCAAAACTTAGCCTACCAAAATAGAAGAAAAATTTTTGCCAGACATTTGGTCTAATGTGCCCCAAAATACCACCAGACTTGACTTGATTTTGACCACATGTCTGGCAGTTTTAGATGTGACTGATATCAATATCTTCTAATTTTTCTTATGGATAAACTGAAGAACTATGAAATGATGGTCATATTTTTTATTTATGTATATGTACTTCATGTCCCTTTTCAGAAAATATGTTTGACCACAAAAAATAAACAGAATTGGTATTTTTGCATATTTTAATGTTAAATAGAAATGTAGAGATTCATTTAAAATTAGGATATAACCATATTGTCATGGTCCAGTGTCAACCTTAGATTTTACTGTCACAATATTAAGTTTTCTTGTGAAGTGAATGTGGAGCCAGAAAACTGATATTTGCGACAATAAGTACAAAATGGGTCTGCATTGGAATCCAAAATTGCAAATACAATATTTAAAATATTTAGTCTCTGTTTGAGACTTGGCATTGCCATTGGTTCCAACAATAAAACATGGATCCCCCTCCTGAAAATTCAGAGGTTACCCGATCAAAATTAGTGTTATGAAAAACAATTGCTTTAGAGTATATAAACAGCTGTTCAAGTATTTCAAACATGAGTTACAAAATATTACAATAAGTACACGGGTATTTTTTTTAGCTCTTAAGCTTACAGCATTATCTCTTTTTTTCAGTTCAAAGTGCCTCCAGCAACAAGTGCAATAATAACAAATGATGGTATTGGTATTAATCCAGCTCAAAGTGCAGGTAAATAGAGTTGTCAGGCTATACATGTTTTTTTTACCTGAGTCACCAAAGGTCTAGGAGCTGCTTGACTCTGTCACACTTAGCATGCAGGAGATTGTTCAAATTTTTCAAAGTTCAAAAGAAAAAACTGAAAGATCAAATGACTTAGCAGTAAATCTGTATAAAAATAAGTGTAAATGTTATGCTTGACTTATCTGCATTCTTTCAAGGTTTTCCATAGCCCTTAATCTCTTTAGTCTAGATTTTTTATATAAATTCTATTATTCCTGTCTATGAATTTACAAGATTTTTTAGAATGAAGTACTCTAACTCATATGTAAAAATAAGATCAGGAAATAAAATTAACATCTAAAAGCATTTGTATAACTTAAATAATAACCTGTTTGTTTTATTTTCGCAGGAAATGTATTTTTGAAACATGGATCAGAATTAAGATTGATACCCAGAGACAGAGTAGGAAGCTGTTATGTCTGCTGATATTAGTTATAATTTAGGAAATTATTTCAATTTACAAATACCAGCTCAAGGTACAGTTGAATCTTGTTACAACAGGGAGAAGGCTAGATCACATGTACAGTTAACACAAGAACACTTGTACTAGACTCATGGAACACACTAATGAATTACACTCTTATATAAAGTTGGAAGTCAACATAAACAATAAAAAATAGTTATCATGTATTCTGAAACCTATGGTGTTTTTTTAAGTAGTACAACTGGTGAATGAAAAATATATATATAAGCACAATGGAATGATTCAGAAATGGTGAGACATATTTTCCTCATTTCCTACATTTGTTTGGTCAAGATGTTTACAACATCACAACATGGACATAAGTGAACTTTTTGAATCAGAACATTGCAATGTAATTTTAACAAGATTCAACTGTAACTACAGTAAGACACACATCCTGTCTGTGGAAGACAAGCTTTCAATAAAAAGAAAGTGAACCATGACATAGTAAACAATTTACTATGATCAGTTGTCAGATAAAATGTTTAAATTTTAATATTGTGCTGAGCATTTGTTCATTGTATATATGTACATGTATGTTTTTATTTATTAACATCTTTATGAATGAAGTATATTTGAAGACTGCAAGATTTAAGGTAGTTTAGGGGGTCTAAAATTACACATCAAAGGCTTAAAATGTTATTTATCTACAAAATGTTGTTTTTGTCCTGTCTGTTTGTCTGTGGTTCAGAAACTTTAACCATGGCTATAACTTTTGAACTATGTAAGATAGACTTTTCATACTTGGCAGATGTATAGGTCTAGTCAAAAGGATTATAAATATGCTAAAAAATTAAGTCAGGTAAAAGGTCAAGGTCACAGAGGTCAAAAAGGGGTGAAATTGGTTGTTTTCACATATTTAACTGTAGAATCCTTATTCAGACGGGTTTTGTTTAATATTATTGGTAATAAAATTGCGCAACTGTTGTTTGCCAACAGATTTGAGATAGCATTTACTGTTTTTGAGAAACAAGAAGCCTAAAGGGGGACAAAAGGAAAAAAATTTTGTTTTTAATTTTTTTGTCAGTTCTTGGTGAAGTGTGTTTCTGTAGGTTTCTTATAGCATTTTTAAACAGATACATTTCACAATTAAACCAATTCAATAAACAAGAGACCAAAAGGGGCTTCTGATGTTTCAGAATAAAAGGGTTAAATTGGGTGTTTTTATGGTAATAATGGTAATAAACAACTTTTAAAAAAGGGATTAATTGGGTATTATCATATATTTTACTATAGAATCTGGGGGCATAATGTAGTGTTTCACAAACACATCTTATTTTTCTTGAAAAATGGAGGTAGATATAATAAAAGCAAAATTCTGTGAAAATAGATCAGTCAACCATATTTTCTATTTCTTAAAATTTTACGTGCTAAACATATTTATGACACATCATTTTTCCTAAATTGTCATTAAGATCTGTTGTTTTATTCACATTTTATCGGCCACTTTGTAGCCTATAATAAAAGGTCAAAACTATTTTTGAAAAATTCTGCTGAATAGAAGAGAAAAATGATACATTATTCCCCTATTTAAATTTAGATTCTTTTTTATATCCATTCAATCACAGAAAGTTAGGAAATCAATCAGTTTCACTTTTTGTCCCCCAAACTACCTTCATGTAGTTTGTGAAGGTAGTTTGGGGGACAAACTTTGTATCCCCACCACAAAAAGCCTGTGGCATTTTGTTTTACATTTTTGTACTGTATTCTTTTAATAAACTTTCATTTTTCTATTAGTTTATGATTGTGAGTAGGAAATAATACATGTATGATGAAGTAAAGTTTAATAAATATCATTATTTTTCAGAATAAATCTAGTTGTAAATAATTCAGACCTGAAAATAAAAAAAAGCAATGATTCATAGCTAAAAGTTAAATATATTTAAAAGGTAACTGTGCATACATTAAGACATGAATAATTTATTCATATAAAAATATGAAATAGCATATTAACAAAAAACTTTGAGCAGTGATTATTTGGAAAATTTCAGGTGAAAGATTCTGTTTCTTCTTTCTCTTCGAAGAGATTAAAACAGTTGTTAAAAACTGAAATTCACAATAATACCATAAGTTTTCAACACAGGATTAAAGAAACCAATGATATGTTCTCAAATCATCATGAAAATACTGACATATATGAAAGTTCATGATCAGTTAAGTTGTTTTGGAAATTTTTCATTTTTGGCATAAAAATAATGGTTTTTGGAATCCCATAAAACAGACTGTCAAATAATTTCATGCCATTTTGTTGAGTTGTATTTGCTTATCATTGCATAAAAGTTTCAGCTCACTAACACTGCAATTTTCTAAGAAATTGGCCCTTAAATTTTGATACCATGCAATGGAAAATACACTATGTTGTACAATTTCTTTTTTCCACTAGAGTACCAAAATTGACTGGAAAAATTAATAATTTTTAATTTTCTGTATCGTCTCTATATATATTGATGTTTCGGTAGGCAAACCTGGATTATATCATATACATTGTTACAATTGATACTTTTGTTTTGTGCTTTTCATCAAATTTATATTATTATATTTTTAAGTGTATTTTACAAATTTCAACTTTTTTTTTAGATATTTACATACTACAGGTACTTCACAACATCATATTTTGTTATTTAAGTATGACTTATTTGGTTTCTCAAATAGTTTTATGCAATATTCTATGTGCATAAAAAAAATTTTGAAACGCATTGTCTTCAGTACTGAAAATTTTAATCATCTTATCTAAGAAAATTTTAAACATCTATGTAAAGCTATGATTATTTTTAGTCAGTCGGCTCGGAACATCTTTTGAAATTTTGTATAGAAAATTTTAAATGCACAGGACTTACGCTGTAAAAAATAGTAACGTGTATCACATTTGATAGTTATCTTACTGTGGATAACCTCTGACTTTACCCTTAATTCTCGTTGTCATTGTTAAAGGTATTTACCTGTCTTCATAGGTAAACTTGTTTGTTCAAACTTCCCATTGTTACAACAATTTTTATTCATGCCTGAAGAGTTTCATCCTGTATGAAAAATCTATCAAATTGATATAATTATTTGCAGTGCACAGCAGTGAATCCAATATATAAACTGTAAACCAGGAAATTATGCACCAACTGTTTTTTCACAGTATTCAAAGCAATTTTCATTTCACAGAGTCTTGAATTTGGGGTTGTTGTTCAAACATTTTATAAAAATATTCAAACCAGTTTTATTTGCGTGATTCATCCTTTAATACGAAAATAAAACTGCTGCAAAACTTTCCCTGTTGACAATATATATCTGTTTTGATACCTTGTACGGACTATGGGTTATTGTCTTCAACAATTTGATTTATGTTTTTTCATCTATCAATTAAAGCTCTTTATATTTTGTTTCATTGTATGTTAATGCAAATTTGTTAATAAACATATTTTAAAAGAGATCTATTCAGTTTAATTTCTCTCTTTCCTGCCATATCTACACTTTATAGAATCCTGATTACGGAGAGCTTGATATCTAAACCACAGACATGAGACTTAAAGATGTTGTTTACAGCTGCGACAGTTGGAGCTTTTGATGTTCATACAAGTTGAAGGGCCATATTGTAAGACATGCAGTTGCAATAGTATGGGTACGGCTCAAATCATTATCTACACTTAGCATTTAGTATGGCCCAACCATTGGCCCAGGCATTTTTGAACGTCAGGTTTTTGCAAGCTAGCTTTGCATGAATATATAACCTCTTGATATGTAGTTTACTGTACAAGATTGTATTTAGATTCTAATGACCCTTTAGTCATGCATGAGTGATCATGGTAATCTTTTGCAAAACTAAACTAAACCAGTAGTTTTGGCCATATTATATTTGAGTACATCAATATGAGTAAATCTAGATTCCACATACATGGTGCCCATGCCTTATGAGTTGTACATAGTGATTTCAATATGTTTTTCAAAAGCAGTTTGTACAGAATGAACGAGTTGTCTTTTACATTTGGCATTAAGTTGTATCTTTATGAGTGCATCCAGTTATCACGTCCAGGTAGAGGTCCTGAAACCTCATTCATTCATAAGTGAACGGGGGTATGCACCAGTAGTTCTAGCCTCTTGATATTTGCTAATTGCATTGATCTCACATGTTCATCCCAATTCAGCATCCAGATGGTGTTCATGACCCTCACCCTTGCATTAGTGCATGATAAGTTTTTTTAGTCGGGAAAGGCTTAACCACTTGTCTTGGCAAATTGATAATTATGTGCAATTATGTAGCTGCTGTTGTAAATCGTTGTGCATAATCAAGATATAATGACTGCTGTTGTAGATGGTTTTGCATATTCTAGCAAGACATAATTTGTAAACAGTTTATTACATACCTTCAACGTAAATATTATTTTTGCCGCATTCTGTTTGTGTCACCTGTAAGATCGACAAATATTGTAGGGAAGACTATTCATGGTCTTGTGTCCGTCATCTGTTCTTCCGTCCGTCTGTATTGCACCATAGTATTTTTAGCATTATTATACCCCCACTCCAAAGGAGGGGGTATACTGTTTTACCTCTGTCCGTCCATCCTTCCGTCCCTCACACATATATTCATCGCATTTTTCTCGGCAACTACACATGACAGCCACTTGATATTTGGTATGGTGCATCAGTTTGGGGTCCTATACTGCGCCTCCCCTTTTCGGCCATATCGGATCACCACTTCCTGTCTACCTACTTTGTGCCTTTTTAACTTTTATTTTCAAAATTGTCACTTTTTCATTGCATTTTTCTCAGCAACTACACCTGAGAGCCTCTTGATATTTGGAATGGTCCATCAGTATGGGGTCTTTTATTGCGCCTCCCCTTTTTGGCCATATGAGATTACCACTTCCTGTTTACCGAATTAGTGCCTTTTTTAGATTTATTTTCAAAATTGTGACTTTTTCGTCACATTTTTCTGAGGAACTGCACATGACAGCTACTTCATATTAGGTATGGAGCTTCTTTGAAGGGTACTATACTGCATCTCCCTTTTTTCAGCTATATTGCTGTACTACTTTCTGTTTACAGACTTTATGATTTTTTTTTACTTTCATTTTCCAAGTTGAACTTTTCATTGGCAACCACACATCCAACTGTGTAAATGCTTGTATTGTGTCCACACACACTTAATTTTGCACTTACCATATTGATTCAGGGTTCAATGAGCGGGGATATAACTGGCTGCCATTCCACGACAGCTCTTGTTTTGTTTTTGTTTTTTTTCTAAATTCGCAAGCTATCATTGGACTTTGTCATTTTAGCTTATCGGAATCGGCCTCCATCATCTGCAATTCCTCCTAAGGTCTTTGTACTTTTCAACCAAACATGCAAGAATGCATCAATTTGTGCATTATACATTTGGTTTTTCATTATTTTTTCCCGCAGATTTCTGTGTTATCGTTGGACTTTGTCAACTTGGGTCATTGAGTCCATTATCCCCAACTCCTACTAATCACCTTTGTACTTTTCAACCAAACTTTTGTGTTTTTTTTTCTGTGTTTTCATACTTTTATTGGACTTTGTCATTCTATCACAAACTCTGGAATTCTTCAATACATTAGTTCAGGCGAAATGTGTTCCGTATAGTTAACTTCCAGAGTTGTCTACTCTATGTTTCTCAACTTTATAGACGGGCGTGTTAGGCATTTACTTTGTCCATCCGCACGTCCAGTTGTCCACATGTTATAATTGTCATTTTTTAACCAGAGGGGGTCGATTTCATTGGTATCGAGCCTTTCATGATTAGTTCTATCAGAGACATACAGATATGTGTCTATGTCTCTGGTTCTATAGATGGTTAAAAAATTTTTGTCATTAATTTTGTCTCAAAAATTTTACTCAAATACTTGATTTCATCTACTACGGCGATGAAATTCTTAATTGCTCATTACACAGCTGTATATTGCTGTACTTTCATACTGCATATTGACGGAATTCATGGAATATAGATGCCTGGTAAACTTTTGTAATCTTTTCGATATTTTAAGTTGTTAAGCATGTAGGGTTTTAAGTGCATATTTAATTGTAGTGTTGAAGATTAAAATGCAGGCTAATATAAACAAACTATTGAAGATTTATGTTAGAATGGCCAGCTTCTTGTGTCTGGTGTAATTTCATGTGTTGACGATCTTTCGCTGATGATCCACACGGACTTCAATATCTGGTTAAAACTGCGACTAACTATAGCCAAACTCGTCACGCTTCATTCTCAAAAAGTGACTTTGATTATTGACATTTCTAAGGGAAGAATATTTTAAAGACGGAAATACTAGTTGTTTACCAGACATTACACTCTTTGTATTCTTTTTACAATCACAAGATGTTACATTCGATACCAAGTTCTCCAAGACAAGACATATAGTTTACAGTTTATTATTCCCTCCAGGATATATATATTGAGCGGCATGTCCATCCTTCCAATAATTTTTGTCAAAGTTTTCTTGATATATTATTACAATTATGAGTCCTAACGTGTGAATAGGATAAAGAAGGGAAACGGGGAATGTGTCAAAGAGACAACGACCCAAAGGGGAGAAATAACAACTCAAAACCACCATAAGATACTCAATACCCCACACCCAACGGCAGGTCGGAGTTGGCCCAGTATGAAGCATTTTTAGCTTCAGGCCTTTCGTGCTGCCTCTTTATGCTAATACTTTAATGTCTATTGTTGAAAAAAACATTTCATAGTTTTCTGGAGATGAATGCATATTTGGTCTGAAGTTTTATATTTTATAATGAGTTGTAACGTAAAAGTAATTTTTAGATCTGTCGTGCTTCTACCTCCCGTTTAATTGAACTTTTACCCAATATCAATATATAATTTGTCAGTTTTCTTTGCTATATAAGTGGGAATGGTTTCATGTTTGGTCTAATGTTTTATAATCATCAGTTTCTTTTTCGTCGCTCAGACTTCTGCTTCCCGTTTGCCCATGGCAAGTATTTATTTGGTCTGCACCTTGGTGTATTGTACTATATATGCATATACCGGTAGTTCCATATAACAATGATAAACGCTGTATAGATTAAAAAATCAAACTAAGGATTATCTGCTTACTAAGCTCTGCTCTAGACTCTTCCCGATAAAACGGTAAGAAGTTTTTTGCAATTCCCTTTTTCGTCTGCAAATAATGAATTGTACAATAAAATATTTGGGAAATTCATAGCTTTGATACTATAATTAGCTCTGCGTTGTTGGAGATATATGGCAATCAAATCTTTCGAGTTTTTAGGATTCACATTTGTTGAATACTCCGTGTTGCATTATTTTTTTTACCCAATAATGCTGCAAGTACAGAGCAGACTGGGAACTTTTAAGATAGAGGGTCTAAATGTACAGCAAACTATGCGAGAACTGAACCGTCAGTCTAAAAAGAATAGTCCAAAGACTATGATTACATCGGGAACACAAGGAAACAAAGACGCTACACAACCACGGTGCAGAAAAGAAAACAAATTGGGACAGTAATACAGACGAACACCATTGAGCCAATTAGAAATCATGGACGAGATCAGATGCACCGGTATAGTAAGCGTCTCTTGCATCTTCAGCCATCCACTGTGTTGTACATGTCATTTCCTGTACTGCTGTCAAATCCAGCAGAGGGAAAAAAACAACACTTGTTAATGGGAAAGATTATGCCATATCATGCCTATCTGTTGTCTTCTGGGAAACAGAAACAAATACGGTCCTCAATAAAGTAATGTCGACCTTAAAATATCAGTGATGACTTCAAGTGCTGCTGATGAGGAATCAATTTCCGAAATGGCCATAAAGCTCTTTAAAATTATTGCAGTTAGAGTTAACATATGTTTTATGGTCTCATGTTCATTTACTCCATATCCTTTCATTTAATATTCAAGTTTTGGGTAGCATATCCTATGTATAAGCAACTGGGTCCTATGAAGTCAATGTATCCCAAGCCCTTGAGTGAAGAATGATTTGGGAGATATATTATCTCCATACGCTGGCGCTGTTGGAATGTTGTTACAAAGAAATGGAAAGTTGACTATAGGAAAAGTGAAGTCCCCACGTTTGTCATACTGCTGCCTTTGTTGTGCATTCCGCAAATCTGGCGAATTTGAGTTATTATAACTGATGAAATTTTGTCTGAATATTATACTCCAACATAGATTTTTAGATACGAGCATTGCATCGATCGTATTTGAAATTTTTCATACCCCTCTTAGGGCTTATTTAATGTAAAATGCGGTATCATGCATTTGATTCTTGGGAAGATTTATTCCATCGTCGTGTTTGTTAATTATAATAACTTCATTTCAGCTTATAGACTGATATGTACCCCATGTCTAGGTGTAATAGGTCAATTGTTTCGTATAAGAGGATTATGTTTCTATACGGGAAGTAATTACTGTTGATTTTTTATGTTTTTATATGTTTACCTTCCCTGTGGTCTCTAATCCGTAAATTTTAAATATAAAGACATCAGATGTTTAAAAGAAGTTCCTAAATTGATATCATCAAATTGTACACAGATTTTAATGAATTAGGAATGTATTGGTACCAGTCACCTATACACATTTTCAATTTCATTGAGTTATCACTGTGCAGTATGATTGATTTATTATACAGATAGATCAAGTTCATTACAAAAAAATATCAGCAAATGGAATGAAATACAATATCACTTAATATTTACAGGATAGGAGCGATAATTAGTTATAACTAGAATTTGCTTCATCATCGTGTTAATTATTTAACTTTGTATTGCAATCACATATAGGCTTCAGTTTACTTTGTCGGTGGGAAAGTGAAATACCAACATCAGCGATAATTTGAAACTGATTCGATATTTTTACCCCTTTGGAAATTTTGTGTCCATTTTTGGTCTTTATATGCAGCTCTTTGAAAGGCTGGTTTTGAAGACGTTGTTGCTGTCTAACTTTCTAGCAATTCGTAGTTGCTGTAAGACTACAATGAAGTTTTCAAGGTATCTTAAAGACTACAAAATACCCCAAATCAACGTTTGATGTATGTCCCTTATGGCCAACATAATGAAAAATCTTTTACTGGATTTGAAGTTGTCAAAATATTCGACCCTGCATGTAGTTTTACATTTCATAAAATCATATGGGTATGATTAACACTCACAATATATTCGATTTGACAAAAAAAAATACGTGTAAGAAAAATTAAAAATGGATTTTATTATATTTCCGAGTCACCATTTGAAGAAATAATGACCATTTCAAGAGGTTGACCGAATGTTTGTGCTATGTTTGTGCTATGCATTTAAGACAAAAAGTCTATATAATCCATTCGGATGCCATCCTAAGCATGTACTGTTATCTTGCCTGCGACGATAGTGAAACATAGTATTACTTTCCAGTGACAGTGGCAACGGCAGCTGCATAGTAATTTTTTTTTTATTTACCTTAATAACTTAAACTTTTTACTTGCAAAGATCATCATTCGTCCACAGATATCTTAGGCTATGAACTTTTCATCAGGAGTGTGCAAATTCCGATGAAACACCCCATAATTCAAGGGTAAATCTACATAGCACTTTCAAACATAGCAGTAAGATGCAAACGGACAGCATCAAATTAAGCATAGGGTAAATTTAAGGAATACGGTTTCCGTGCAGAGTGTAAGTCAGGTCGCCTAAGTGGAGAGTTTGGATGACCCAAGGAATATTTAAAGGGAAGCGTGTCTCCAATTGAAATTAAAAATGTGGCATCCAATAGTGATTAATGAATTTCTTTTTTATAGAATGAGTGAGATTTGGAGCATAACACTCCCACCCCAACTACGACCTCCCAAAGGCAGCAGGGGTGCTGCGGTAACCCAACGTGACACAGATTGATGATCATACTAAGATGAAGTACGACTAGAGGGTCCGCCGTAAGAAGCTTGACATGTACCTGTGGGCAACAACTAGAGCGGAAGAAGGGGTATTGTAAGAGCAAATGACTAAAAACCGAAGTTACTGTGAACTTAAATTCTGCATATGCGCATTTCGACAACTTATGTCTCTTCATTGCAAATAAAATCTCAACGTTTGGAAGACCATAAACCGCAAGATTTTTAAAAACTGATAGAGAACAAATAGCCAATATGATCTAAATATGAAGCCAAAATCAGCTAAGGACAGAGCTTTGCATGAGGGAAAGACAGATACACAAGCCAGAGATACAAGAAGCAGCCCACAGCGCAGGAGGAGGAGAATAATCCAGTCGAAAGCAAGATCGTGGTAAAAGAGACCATGAAAAAGACCATGTTTATAAAACAAGAAAGAAGGATCGTGATTAAAGTGACCATGGAAAATCTCCGTCAAATAGTGATGGATGATGGGCTGAGGCGATACAGCCAGGAGAATAAGGCGGCTCTTGTGAAGAACATCAAGGAGAAAACCAACTGGAAATTCACCTGTAAGATCTTCAGCGCAAAGCAGATCAAAGCGCTAGAAAAGAACTGCGGATCAAAAAAGAGGATCTGCTCCTATTGGTGGAAGAGGATAGTCGAGGTGCTCGGTGGAGGAGGAGATCGAAGTGTCAATGATCGACGCCAAGCACTAAATGGTGTCTTTGGCACTTTCGTCATCAAACTTGCTAAGCGGCGCGACTTTTATCAGATTTCTGTAGGTATGTGGGCGCACCATCACCAACTCGAACGCACTCGCCCAAAAGAACGGATTGAAGGAGCAATTAGTGCTCCTAGCGGAGATGGTGATCAGAAATCGGAGAGGGTATCCACGTATTTCCCTACTTCAATCGGGCCTTACTTCCCTCGCCCAGTTATAGGACCTCGAGTTGGGGATCGTATTCATGATGAAAAATATGGCAACGTACACACAAGAAGGCAGTGGATATATAGACATCAGGATACATCGAGAATCTAGAAATACATCTAAACCAATTCAAGCCGGTAGCTTATTTACTAGTATAAAACCCGATCGGAAATCGCGAAAAAGAAGTTGATCGTCAATGTGAAAAAAATAAGGATCATCGCTTCCATTGGTTAACGTTTGCGGCTCTGCATCAGGATGGGGTAAAAAGCAATCATGCCTACCGCGCAGCTCAGCAAAAGATATGGGAGATGAGAAAAGAGTCGAAAGAATCGACTTCCCGGTATTGCTCAAGGCGGTTGACAAATGTGAGAGACAAAACACCGCCACCAACGTCAACGTCTTTGGCGTAAAGATGGATGAGGGTGAGGAGGAGAATCTCCAGGTATATCCCGTCAGGATAATTAAGAACACCAGCTACACGGGGAATAATGGGGTCCGCAACGATATCCTTGCTATCCGCGATGCCACGAGGAAATTAGGCCATATCAGCAATGCCTTTAGTAATGATCAACAGGAGATATGAGGTCGGTGGACAATGCTATACTATTCGGTACCATCACCAGTGTTCACCTCTTCCGTGGCAAAGAGGATGGGTAGCAAGACCGTGAGCGCCGCTTCCAATAGAGCCCCGAAAGGCGTAAAAAGGAGCGAACAAGGCCGTAGACCATGTCATTCATCGAATGACCCACAGGAGAAAATCCCCAGCACCACCCAACAAGGTCAATAGGATCTCGCAGTACCAAGCCTGTCTCTGCAATCTCATCACGGATGGGGGCATCGCAACCATCCATGACTTCATGCGCTTAAAATAAATTTACAACGCGCGATATGCTTCACTATCACCAAAACACTGACTTTCGATGAAAGTCTCGATTAGTATTAGGACCACGAAAGCGATCCTCAAGCTGGGGCTCAGCTGAATAACACCGGTGCAGAAATATACATCAATATCGAAACCCTGGAGATATTCAACCAAGCCGCCGAAAGCTATCTATTGATCGAAGGCCGACTTCAGAAGAACGATAAACCCCCCTACGCTGACGCAGAATTTGTATCGCTAGCCCAAAACGGTGTCATATTCCCCTTTCCTAGCATTAGCTTCAGGCTCTCCGACCAGCAGTTTGAGCACATTAATAACCAAGGCATCGCCACCACCATGCTGGAAATGTTGACGTACCCGAATGACTTTTTTCTCCAAATCGCATGGCCTTAACCAATTATGGTTAAAGGATTCCATGACCGATGCCAAAGCAGACTGCGTTAGATTCGCAGCATTCCATGGGTAAAACTAAGCAAGTCAATGAGAAATCGTTTTCCTTCTCCGTTTCCACTCAAGCACGCATTCGGTTTTGCCAATGATTACGATGGTAGTGTACGGATTCAAACACGAGCTCTCCCTGGTGCGCGTTTTGCATGCCAATGAAATGCTGAGAGCCGTCGCCTCAAACGACATTGCCAGAGTGGTCTTCAGGAAAAACTCATTGTTCGTCCCCCATGTTGCTGATTCTGATGCGCCTCTGTAAGATCTGTGGATTTCGCACGGGGCATTGCGATTCCATTTCCGTGCCCCATATCTGTTCATTTCACTGGCTTCAAGCCGCGCGAGAAACCCCGATGGATCATGTTCTTCTTCCTCAAGACGAATAGGAGCAATGATCAGATGCACAACGCCTCCGCCTTTGACTACTTCCGATTACGAAATATCTGCATGACCCTCAATGCTTAGCGCTACCCCGCCGTGGACTTCAATGCCAGCTTCACCCAAATCAGGATCGCTAGGGTCTTCAAGGAGGTTATCGAATTCCACAAGAAATTCTAAAGCATGGAAAGTCTGCAGAGCAATTGCGACGTCAATCTTCCGACTTGCTCGATCTCTTTCCCCCCATGCATGGATGCGAGTTATCAGTTCGAACGGCTAAAAGAGTCGACCATGCATGGATATCCAGATCCGAGCCCACTTCGAGCGCAACATCCCCGTTAATACTAAAGCCTTCGCCCGGTCATCGCCGATCGAATATGTTAATTGGAATCCGATTAAGAAAAGATGAGTGTAGTATTCTCAGAAGGGTTAGATAAATTGACATTTGTACGTAAATTGCCACCACTACCTAGACCAAGCATGTGTTCTGCTCTATAGTCTCTGGAGATCTCTGCCAGATCTTGACCCACTTCAACAAAACCATCAAACTTTTCGAGAAAAAATCTTATGAAATGACCCTCGTGAATCTGGAGACGTACTACTCCATCTCTATATGCACGCCGGTTATAATTAATTTTGCTACCTCCAAGACGATCGCTTCCTCTAGTTTCTCGTCGTACTGAACACAGGTTCCTACGGTATCAACGATATCAACAAAAAGATCAAGCGGCAACTGTAACTCATTAAACACAAGGCCAAGATCATTCTCGGTGCGACTCTCGAGTTCTGTGGCATTTATCCCCATTGGATCCAAAGCCTGCCTATGTGCCACCGGGACTATGATCCTTTCCCGGATTTTGAGACGACTCGTGACAAGAAGAAAAGGAAGCATCGAGACACCGTTCGTTTATTCAAAATCTACAAGTCCAAACATGCAGGTGAAGACGGTGTTAATCAATCAGTCTGAAAAACTACTACAACGAAGAAAATGGGCTACAGTCCGTGTGTTCGATTTTATGGAAGAGCTTACGAGGCGTAGATCATGAAAGATATCATTCTCATGATTTTCTTCACCAGATTTTGTGTTTTTAAATCACTCTTTTCCCATCATGAAAAAGGTCTCACGCAGTAATACTGATTTCGCGCCATAAAAAGTTTCACGGCGTAATACTGATTTCCCGCCATTAAAAGTCATACTGTAATACTAATTTCCCCGTCTTAAAAAGTCTAGCGCCGTTATACTAACTGCACGCAAAGAAAAGAAATTTGTTCACATAAAATCCTTGAGGAGTCAAACTGAATACTCATGCGCCGTATTCATCTAATCGTTCATCCCTTGGCTACTCGTCGCTCTCCGATCATACCCAGACCTCCAAATCAAACTGTCAAGTGACAAAATCCCAATCTTCTTTGGGAAATTTCACATACCTACCTCTCACCCTAGAATATTCCTCACCAGACCGTAGTTTGGACTTTTTGCCAATGCTCCGGAATTATGCTCCTTGCAAAGTTTTATTTTCTTTGTTGAGCGTTTGGCAAGTACATACTGGTGGTTTCTCCTTGCATTGATTTCAAGGTGAGAAGCCATATCCTACAAAAATTCCTTCATACCTCTAAGATCTTATAAATTCCTTCGGTGGATAAGTCCTCCCATTTGATGGTTTCCTGGTTGTGCTCCTGGGCCTATTACTTGAAGACATTTTTACTGATGAAGTCATCGACTTGCCCGGATATTTTGTGATATTCTTCATATCGTCACTTTCGACCAAATCGAATCTTTTCCGTTAACTTCTCTATACATATCATACATATCATCTCTTCCTATTTTTATTATTTACTTAGTTTTCAAAAGGAATACTGCCCGTTTGCATTTTAGCGCTGAGGTTGGGGTGTTTTGCAAGATTTGCCCTTGAAAAATGGAAGTAGTGTAGAAACCTTTTCAAACTGGTTCCAGCATCACATGTTTCAGATAACTTGATATTGTTTTCATTGTTCATTAACTTTATGAAAATTAGGACATAATTTCGCATTCAAGTTCATCTCATATCTAGATCCACTTGTTGTGTAAGCTTGAACTCAACTTCATGGTTGGGTGCTTTCGTAAACTGTTATCGTTACATATCTTTCGAGGTATATTGTATTGGGTTTATCATATGTTGATATATACCTTTGAAGGCGATATCTCGAAAACGGCTTTAACAATGGTCTAGAAGACCTATGTATTGCAAATCTATGGTTAAATAACAAAATACAGAAGTTACTGTGAATTTAATTTCTGCATATGCGCATTTCGACAATTTATGTGCAGATAAAATTTAAACGTTTCGAAAACCATACACCCAAAGATGTTTAAAACTGATAGAGAACAAATAACAAATGTGATCTAAATGTAGGGCCAAAATCAGCTAAGGACAGAGCAATTTCCTGTTGGATAGCAATATAGCATAAAGGATAACTCGGAGAGGTAGTCATACAAGTTCTAAATAAACCCCTGAATCCCTGCAAGGTGTATTATACGTCTCTGTTTGAAGTATCTTAATATACAGTCCGACAAAAGTTACGCATCACCTTATCTGTTACATGAACATCATTTTTGAAGTTGTATAGATGTTAGAGGTTTTGGTTCAAAACACTGAATGAGATAATTTTGATATTTTGATGTCAAACTTTAATCTTGCCCAATATTGTTGTCTTTATGTGAAAACTTATGAAATTATGCACAACCCAATTTAATGACAAAATGTGGTAGCTTTGACCAGAAAAAAAAGTTTCAGTTCAATACATGAATTTTCCAAATGTTTTGATTCGATCTGCACTGATGAGACATAAGTTGTCGAAATGCTCATTATGCAGAACCTAAATTCACAATAACCTCGGTATTTTGTAATTTTCGATTTAAAATCATTGTTGTTATTGTTGATACTAAGGTAAAATATTGATTAACATTCCTATTTGTGTTTAAGGCGATGTGACATAACCCTAAAACAGTACCAACGGTAAAAGTTTGGAAAAGCTTTTCGACAATATTAAGGGCATATCCAATAGTTTCAGGGGAGATAATAGCAAACACAAAAGATGGCAATGTTTTCCGGGAATATGGCGTTGATAAATGTAACGTCACAAAGTAATTCCCATTGTTTCCGAGGGAAATCTAATTTGTACCTTCAAGTTTGGCGGACTTTACGGGTGTTACCAATGGGAGATTTGTTTAACGTTGCATATTTTNTATTTTTGGAGTGTTTTTGTCGGATTTTTTATACAACCTCAAATAAAGTCGTTCTGATGGTATTGATCTTTGATCCTGCTTTTTGCCAAATGGTGCCATGAAATATTTTGACGACCTCCAAAAAATGTCCGTTGATGTTTCTGCTTTGAAATGATATATAAATCAGGTGTGTGTTCGTTGAGTGCATTAAATCATTTTTTTTCCTAGGCTTGGCCGCTGCACTATTAGAATAATATCAAAATCTCATAAAATCGACAATATGAGAAGTCAACTTAAATTTGTAATGGGGACATTTTATGCCACTTTTACCGTTACAAGGGATATATTTTCATTGATTTATAGGAATATATATACTTTTTCATATAAAATTATTCTTTCTCTAAATCTTTAAAACCTTGACTTTGTTTTTCTGTCACTTTGGTATCAATTAGATTGAAAATATTATATCCATTATTTTTCAAGCTAGAACTAGATTTTTCTTTAAAAAACGCAATAATAGCCAATTTTTAACCTCGATTTCCATGGAAACAAGATCGGTGACCCAATATTTTCTTGTCGTTTTTGGAATCCTCTGTCCTTGATTCACAATATATCTAAAAATTGTAAAAATGACAACATAACAAGAAACTGTTGGATATGCCCTTTTCCAAATTTTTAGGTAAAACGCTTAGTCTTACTGTGGTTAAATTTGAACGCATTCCAATTTCCGTTGAACGAATCGTTTTATCTTTGGTTGCGAAAATCCGATTTTCAATTATCTATTCAAAAGCTAGAAAGTACCGTTACATGCTTCATTTTAAGACTTGTCATCAATTGTATACCTATAGCTTTCAACATGTTTGCTTGGTGAAACTTTAAAAGTAAGTGATGCTTAACTTATGGTGGACTGTATATTATAAGCAGCATAACTGTTTCCTTCATTCTTCATTAACTGTAGTCTACTTAAACAAACTTAGCAAGGTTGAGCTTTTGTCATCACATGAATATTCTCCTCTGCCTTTCTGTCATAAACTTTATACAAAATCTCCTTGAAAACCACAAGGTCAGTTAGAACCAAAATCGGCCATTACATCGTTTGAAAGTCTCCTTTAAAAATAACTGTCCAGCTGGTTAGCACCTTATCAAAGATAACCACCATCAGGTAATATATCTTATAAGTCGACCACCAGAAAAAAATCATTTTTTTGTAACTTATTTTCCAACCAGAACAAAAATAGTCACAATTGTCCTATGTGACTGCATTTAAAAAACTGTCCAGGAAATCTGCACCTCATAGAGGATGGCCAATAGCGGGAATATCTTTTTATTTTGGAACATAAGAAACCATTCAAATACATTCTCCAAAACAACTTAGCTTATTAGAACAAAACTTGGACCTAATACTGTCCGCTTTAATCATGGTATGCTGGAAGTCCACATCACATCCAAATTGCAACCATATGGGTACCTAGTTTGAGTATTTGAATCTATCAAAAGCCATTCCAATATATCCTCTGAAATCACCTCCCCAATAAAATTTCACCAGGTCACAATGGTCCTTAGATAATCTAAGGATTAAATTGGTTTCAGCATGTTAAAAACAGATTCATTATGCTGCCAACAGGAACAATGCATCCTATGTGGCTTGTCAAAACATTTTCTTTAAAATTACTTTGATAATTTAAACCAAACATAGTCACAATACTCCTCCGAAGACGGAGATATGCAAATTGCTACCTCGACCAAAATCTGAAGATAGCTGATAGCGTGTACCAGTTAAAGCAATGTTTTAGATGAGCAATATAAGCTCCTGAGAATCCCTTGTTTGAAATTAAGTATTTCACTGCAAGCTGAGGCAAAAAGTAAGGCTCACACCTTAGGAGTCCTATATAAGAAAAAAAGTTTTTCCCCCCATTTGTAGTTTCTGGTAACAAGAGGCTCTCAAGACCCTGTATGGCTCACCTGGACCATGGCTGACATACAGAGATTAATGGCATTTCCAATAGGGTTCAGAGTTAAAACTATGTTCCCTGCTGAGGCCATCTTGGTGAAGATCTTTTAATGAGCTTCTCCCATACAGATCCGTGCATCTTCCAAGATGGCTGCCAGCAGAAAACATGTTAAAACTACATCTTGGAAGAGGCACGGATCTGTCGGATACCCTTTGTGAAAAAGATCATCTAAAGATCATTGCGACTAAGTTTGGTTCTAATTGGACTGGTAGTTTCTGAGAAGATCTTTGAATGTATTTTCCTTAGGGTCCAATGTTAAAACTATGTTCCCCGCTTGCGGCAATCTTGGATGAGGTACAGACCTGATGAATACCTTTTTGGAAGGGACCATCTAAGGACCACTATGACTAAGTTTGCTTATGATTGGACTGGTACCATCTGAGAAGATCTTTGAATGTATTTTCCCATTGTGTCCAATGTTAAAATTATGTTCCCCGCTGGCGGCCATCTTGGATGAGGTATGGACCTGCCGGATACCTTTTTTGGTTGTGACCATCTAAGGACCATTGAGGCTAAGTTTGGTTTTAATTGGACTAGTAGTTTCTGAGAAGAAGATCTTTGAATGTATTTTCCCATAGAGTCCAATGTTAGAACTATGTTCCCAACTGGCGGCCATCTTAGATGAGGTACGGACCTGCCGGATACAATTTTTATTCTTAAAGGGGGTCACCCAAGGACTATTGTAACCAAGTTTAGTTCCAATTGGCCCAGTGGTTTCTGAGGAGAAGATCTTTGAATAAAAAGTTTACGCCGGACGGACAGACAGACGGACGACAATTGATGGCAAAAGCTCACCCTGGCATAGCCAGGTGAGCTAAAAATGGTGCAATTGCCAAGTTTGCATGTCCCATAAAATCTTGATCATACTACATTTAATCTGCATCAGTTACAGGTCTTTAAAACTCATTTCAAAAATTACATTTTAGAAAAAAAAATACGGCTATGTAAAGTAAAGAAAGTCAACTGCAGCACATTGAACTACATTCCTAAATGTTGTTTATTTTCCTGGATTTAACCAACATTTTACCAAATTGTAACAACATCTGGTCTCTCTTACCAAGTGCTTTCAGAGCAAATGATTTTAGCTTCCACATAGTGTTTTTGTTTCCTGTGTTTGGCAATCTTGAATGGGGTGAAAACCTGTAAGACAATTTATTTTAAAGAAACCATTCAAAACTATTCAGCTTTCCATAAAACAAGTGGTTTATTTAATCTTTGATCTTTAATTATATTTAAAACCCACTTGAAAAAAAAACTCCAAATATTTTATGGTTTTAGTATTAATACTCTTTCTCAAACCTCATCACTTTCATAGAATTAGTCAATTCTATTCATCTTTGTCCATATGTTTTTTTAATACAGAAGCAAATGTTAGTTGTGTTTTCCTTTGATTGAAACCAAAATGATAGAAGAAGAGAACAATGAATGGGTATATTAACTTTCTACTTCTATTAGCAGCACTAGACTATAAACTGTTGTATGATGACTGTATTCACTGAGAAATTAATGCAGTAAAATATAAATCAAAATGTTTTAATATGAAATAATTAAAAATTACTGGAATAACAAGATGTGTTTGTGAAACACTACAGCACCACTTGTATTAGATTAATAAATTTGAAAAAAAGAATCCGTAATATTTTGGTTAGAGTTATCTTTCTTTACACATAAAGCATCAGTGTTTACCATTCCTGTTTAAAGGTGGGTAAAACAACCACCTTTATTTTCAAAACAACCTACTTTCACTTGAGGCAGGTGGTTGTTTTTTATGTTAGGTTTGAGATAATTTCAACATATACAAATACCAAAGCCTTGTATAAATTATGGAAAACAACCACCTTTTTAACACAGAAAATGGAAAACACTGCACAAAGCATATGAAAATGGAATCTAAGACTTAAATTTTGATCTCTGTGACCTTGACCTTTGGCCTGACCTAATTTTTTGGGGGTATTTATGTTCATCTAGACTAGATCTATATACTTGCCAAGTATTATTAGTCTATCTTTCAACAGTTCATAAGTTATAGCCAAAATTAAAGTTTTGGATCCATGGACAGACAGACAGACAGGACAAAAACAATATGCCCCCGATCCTCGATCTGAGGGCATAAAAATAACATTTTATAATAGTCAACATATAATTTATACACTAAATAATTAAACTGTATACCATATTAATTTAACTATTCGGCTTTCATTTTTTCCCATGACAACCCTTACCAATACTTAAACAAATTAAAAGTATATTTGTAGCCACACAACTCATGAATACTGTTTAAATGAAAAAAAGTTTCAGATGTAATGTTACCAATGCAATTTCAATAATTTGTTTTGTTGACTATTTCATATTCTCATTACTGACATACAGTATTTAGAATTAGTAGTTTTGTTGACTATTTCATATTCTCATTACTGACATACATTATTTAGAATTAGTAGTTTTGTTGACTATTTCATATTCTCATTACTGCAATACAGTATTTAGAATTAGTAGTTTTGTTGACTATTTCATATTCTCATTACTGACATACAGTATTTAGAATTAGTAGTTTTGTTGACTATTTCATATTTTCATTACTGACATACAGTATTTAGAATTAGTAGTTTTGTTGACTATTTCATATTCTCATTACTGCAATACAGTATTTAGAATTAGTAGTTTTGTTGACAATTTCATATTTTCATTACTGCCAT